>CBVK0102135343.1:23932-49707 GCA_900067695.1 Picea abies
ATCGAAATGAAAAGATTGCATCTTCATATCTTTGCATAATTTTTGAGTCGATCAAAACACCATATTGTCCATGCCATCTTCCTTTTGAGTAACAACAGCCATAAAATAAAGCGCTTATAAAAATTGATTAGACATTTTTATCTTTTCTGGTAGCAAACCTACATTAGATTAGTTGTAGGGATTTGGAATAGGTGTGAAAGATAACTTTCCAAAGTTGCAAACAAACATAGAATCTTGAGTTAGGGAGCGTTTAAATCCACTTATTACATTTTTTCCTGGGAATCCCTTCTCACACAAGGGTCAAGCATGAGGTCGCATTGATATTGGCAAAGTTACTCACCTTGTTTTGTTGATATCAGTGTAGAGATTGCACGTATTATAGGGATCACTCAGAGGTATACCCACAATGATGAGTGGAATCCTTTTGAGTTGATTTCAGGCTAGATACCCTGCCCTTGCATGTGGATTGGACTGTCGACTATCCCCCCAAGCTTTATTGTTGTTGGTGGTAACCTTAGTGGCCTATCTTTCTAGGTTCTTTACACAAGGTGATTGTGGAGGGGCAAGTCTTCACGGTACCTCGAATCGACGTTGGCCAAACTCACTCGGGCTCCTTGGAGGGTATACCCATGATTATGTGTGGGAGCTTGCACCAAGGTGTAAGTCCATTAAGCAGGTCGTCAACGTAAATTTTACACCCACTCTATCTCAGCCCCTTCTTACTTTGTTCCCGCGATGTTGGATTCCATCACCAACTAGTGTGCTCATTGTGAGAAGGTTTTGTTTGTTTGCTTGCTTCCTAGATTTTTCGCGTGTGTTGTTTGTTTTCCTTAACAGACTCTAGGTTGGATTTATTTAATGGCGTCAATTCCTGGAATGAAAAATGAAGGAACCCCTGCTCCAGGGGAACCTTTTGTTTTTCCTTCTTATGGAAAGATTGGTCCTCCTCACATCGCTACTTTGAGCCTTCTAGGTCTCACTATTGGATTATCGGTATGGTTGTTTTCCACTCAGGTAATCCCAAATGCAGTTAGTGCTTCAGTCACAAGCACTTCCCCCCAAGAGCATCAACCTCATGTTGATCCTTCACCTTCTTCACCAGTAAGGTCTTCTTCACCTTCTTCACTTGCAATGTCGCCTTCAGTTTCATCTTCTTCGTCAGGTGAAAGTTTTGAAGCTAGTAACCCGGTGAATAAGAAGAAGAAGAAAAGAAAGATTAAGAAGAAGAAAGATAAGCGAGGGTCAAAAACTCTGATCGTTGTCAAACATGTTGGAAAACAACCAGTTACTGTTAATCGTGTTGGGTGTGTCGATGATGTCAAGATCACCCAAACAACCCGTAAGCCCAAGTACCCTTGCAGGCTTTGTAAGGGTAGCCATCTTCTTAAGGAATGCTCGGGTCTATCCAAGGTTATAGAAGCATGGTCTACACATCCTCACCAACCCATGTCGTTAGCCTCTAAACAACATGCTGACGACCCCCTGTCAACCAGTCATGATACGGTTGGGAAGAAGAAAAGTAGGGTCAAGTTCCCGTGTATGTTATGCAAAGGGAGTCATATCACTCACCTTTGTCCTCATATGGACGAAGCCTCAAAATTACTAGAAGACATGATTGTTTCACAACCTCAACTTCTAGCTGCTTATCGCAAGCTTTCTCTCAACCCACCTATAGTTGATGGAATGATCAATCTGGTTCCCCTGTCAGTCAGTCTGGTTGATCAAGTGGTCAATATGGTCACATCTTTGGATGAGCCAGTAGACCAAGTGGTTGATCCAATCTCATCCTCGGTCAACCCCATTCTCCCCTTGGAGAATGAAACCCAAGTGGTTGATCTGATCTCTTCATCGGTTGATCCTACTCTCCCGCTAGAGAGTAAACCTGATACTGCCCATGTTTTTCTCGTTGATACAGACTCTGTCGTGTCAGGGGGTATTCCTCCTTCTCCCGTGGAACCCCCTCCAAGTAATGAGGCCATCCATTTCGATTGGGGTGTGCTAACTGGACCTCGTCTTCCCTCTCACATTCCTTTCCAGATTACAACATAGGTTTGTGGTCGAGACGTTCCTCAGACGCTGATAGATGAAGGTGCATCCGTTAGTATTTTGTCCTCTTTTGCTTGGCAATCTTTGGGTGTCATCTGCTTGCATCGGTTACACAGAATATGTTATCTTTTAACAGAAGAACCAGTCAACCTTTAGGGACCCTTCCTCAGTTTCCTATAACTTTGGGAGGGAAAACTGTCTTTATTGATGTCATGGTGGTCCAAGACCCCTTGGATTTTGCTTTACTCCTTGGAAGAGATTATGTCTACGCCATGAAAGCTATTGTGTCTACTCTTTTTCATGTGATATCTTTCCCTCACGATGGACAAGTTGTGATTTTTGATCAACTTTCATTCATTGACCCCACTTGGATTGCCTCCCTGAATGGTTCTTGTATGCAGACGGTATCACCCCCGCCACAAGTCAATTATGTGGCGTTGTCACCCATGGCTTCAACTTCTGATGACTTAGATCCAGCAGTTGACATGGTAATCTCTTCGATAGGGTTGTTAGAGCCTGATCTCTTAACTCTTGTCACGTCCCTCCACATGGTGTCCTTCCAAAGTGTGTTTCTTCCTTCCAGTGAAGACCTCTTGGAAGCCATGACCGATTTTTGTCCCTTGACATGGTGTCATTCGAGAACATTGTCCTCTTGGAATCCATGATCAAGAACTTCCAAGGATAGTTTTTGTGTCTCTGAGGCAACCTCGTTAAAAAATTAAACAGAGGTTTATGAGCATGATTTTTTGATTTCAAGCTCGTTAAAAAACGAAACCAGACTTGAGCATAGTTTTCTAATTTCAAGCTCATTAAAAAATGAAACCACTTGAGGATAGTTTTTTCATCTCTGTAGCAACCTCGTTAAAAAATGAAACAGAGGTTACAAGCATAGTTCTTGTTTCTATGTCAAGCTCGTTAAAAAATCAAATAGTTTTCCCCCTCTCTATTTGAGTCAAGTCCTTTGTCTAGTATTTGAAGCTTCATTTCATTCTCCTTTGAAGTGGGATGAAATGAAGCTTGGGGGGAATTTGCCTCAGCCTCTGGACTTCATGCTAAAGTTGAGTCGCTAGATTCTTAATCTAGAGGCTAAGTACCAACCATGTGAATTTGTAGATAATGTGTTGGGAAGTTCAAGCATAGATTTCTATGGTTCAATCTTGTGTAAAAATGAAACCACTTACCTCAAGCATAATTTCCTCTGGTTCAAGCTTGTGTAAAAATGAAACCAGGTCCAAGCATAGTTTTGTTATTTTTTTAAGCTTGTATAAAAATAAAATCTATCCGAAGCATAGTTTTGTTTTGTTTTTAAGCTTACGTAAAAATGAAAACAATCCCGAGCTTAGTCTTTATTCTTTCTCATGCTCGTAAATACATGAGAATAAGTTACTGAGCTTAGTCTTTGTTCTTTCACGTGCTCGTAAATCAATGAGAATGTAACCGAGTATACTTTTATCAATTTTTCGGACTCGTAAAGGTTATACGAAAAAGGAACCCCCTGGAGTCCTCTTTAAGCTCTTTTCAGACTCTCAAAACATGAAAAGATTGCCGAGCAGCCTTGCTATTTTCACGCTCGATAAAGTATTTGAAGAACGCGTCTGGTGAGCGATAATTTATCTCTTTTTCGGTCTCATCCAGACTATTTTACGGAAAAGAAACTGAGAGAGTTCTCTTTTAAGTGTTTTTCCAGGCTCTATAATCATGAAAAACCTTCGAGTTTTCTATCTCTGGACTCATTAAACAAACATTGACAGACCCATATGGGACCGAACCACTCCTTCCTAGGGTTCGTTAAACATACTCTGAGGGACTCGTCTGAAGGATGAGCTTACATCAACAAGCATATGTTATCCTCCTCAAGCTTGCATAAAAATAAAGAGGTACTTGCCAGAAATGGTGGGGGGGAATTTGGGAAAGGGATATGTCTTCATCTTCCTATTAATTGGCAGTAAGTGTCGCTCTTGAACATGACACCCCCTATTCATCCTTTGAAGCCAGTTTGGGAAATCCATTTGCCTCTCATTCGATTTGTTACAAGGTCGTTCCCTGTGTCGTCTTTGAGTCAATTCTGCCAAATCATTGGTCGTGTCGTTCATATGTTCAAGAGAAGTCCATCCGAAACCTATATCGAGTCAAACATCTACAGTTGTCCATTTTTTCCGTGTCGGCCTTCCCTGTGTCCAGTCTAATTCACATCATACTCTGTTTCACCTTCAAAATCTGTTACTCATTTCATTTCATTGATGGGGGATACATCAAGGCCCTACTGTGGCGAGTTTTGTTCCGTTGACTTCAACTCATTATCCGGAATCAAGACTTAGAAATTATTTGGTACCTTGGAGCTTGCATGCCTCAATGGCAAGTTTCCTCGCTTTCGACAGTGGGTTTACATCATTGACCCCTGATCGAAAGATTCCATCGGATGTTCGACTTCAACTCATTTATTCACACTTGATGGATTGTACTAGGGTACCTTGGGAGTCATTGACATCAATGGTGATTTCCCTCGCACTTGTTAACGGTTTCCTCAATGACCAGTAATCAAGTGGTTTCTGCCATGTTCGACTTCAACACATGTAATCACATGGTTAGATTCGTACTTTGGGCAACGATATTGAAGGCCCTGGATATCATCTCTTTTGTCCAGGTTGCGATGGAGTATGTATAATCTGCGACACATAGATCTACTGTGTATGTCTCGTGGCTATGTCGTCTCAATTTGAATTTTTCGCATAGATCCACAGTGTATTCCTAATGGCTATGCTATATTTTGATGGCATGGATCCACAGTGTATGATTGGTGGCCATGACCCAGGTCTACAATTGTCATCAATCTATGATCTGAGTATGGGAATGACTACCTCAAAATTGGTATATATGATATTTTGCAGATGCTTGGTTGTTCGCAGGTTTCCGATTAGGTGTGCTCATGGTTCCCGACACACACATGCAGCTTACAAAGTCTTTCGGCTATCACTGATTCCAACCTCATACTTTGGGGGGCATTCTGTTACCCATGATTTTGGTCGTCATGATGATGTATTGATGATGGTGTATTCAGGCTCTTCATAATAACTTTTACTAGATCCACCTGGATCTAGAACAAAGCAAGACAGAACATGACTCTTTCCCTAGATTTTGACCATTGAATTAAATAGGAGGCAAGAACAAATAACATACCTTATTATCGCTTCCTATGGTATTTGTTGCTCCCACTTCGCTCCAGTGCTCTCGTGCAGTCAAGACCAAGACAACACAAACCAACCAAAGTGAAGAAAGCACAATCTATTCAACGGTCAATCTATGTATATGATCAATGAATTATATAATAAAGTGGAAATAGCTTTATGGGAAAGGGACATATTACTGTATCATATTAATGGAAAGTAAATATTACAACCTGAGCCTTGATGTCATAAACTTCCTTTCGATGGCCCTTGGCTCCGACACACACACTTGCTCACTTGCATGAAAAAGATCAACTCCTTTGGATAAACTTGTTGGAGTCTCCAAGCTGATGTAGTTTCAATCCTTCACACAATTATTTCACCAATTCTCCAATGAATCTTGCTTAACCTTTTCCATGAGAATTCCCTCAATATATAGGAGAGAATGAATTAGTTACTTGGATCAGAATGATCCCAAAATATCAGGGAATCCAGTACTAGGATAACCATTCAAATGCCATCTCATCCTTCTAGAAGTTTCCCTTCTAGAAGCATCGAGAATTCATCTTTTTCCTTGCTTTAGAAAGAGTTCGCACCCTAGCAGTTTAACACAGTGCGAACTTCTCGCACCCTGGCTTAAGGTAGCCTGCGAACAGTCTTCAAAAATGAGTTTTCTGGAAGAGATGAAAATAACTTTTTCTCAGGAGAAAGTTCTTATGAAGAGCCTGAGTACACCATCATCAATACATCATCATGATGACCAAAATTATGGGTAATAGAATCTAACCATGTGATTACATGTGTTGAAGTCGAACATGGGCGACGAGATTGAAGACCCTGGATATCATCTCTTTTGTCCAGGTTACGATGGAGTATGTATAATTTGTGACACATAGATCCACTATGTATGTTTCGTGGCTATGTCGTCTTGATTTGAAATTTCTCGCATAGATCCACGGTGTATTCTGGTGGCTATGCTATATTTTGGCGGCATGGATCCACATTGTATGATTGGTGGCCATGACCCATGTCTATAATGTCATCAGTCTGTGATCTGAGTATGGGAATGCCTACCTCAGAATTGATATATATGATATTCTGCAGATGCTTGGGTGTTTGCAGGTTTCCGATTAGGTGTGCTCTTGGTTCTCGACACACACATGCAGCTTACAAAGTCTATCGCCTATCACTGGTTCCAACCTCATACTTTGGGGGGCATTCTGTTACCCATAATTTTGGTAATCATGATGATGTATTGATGATGGTGTACTCAGGCTCTTTATAAGAACTTTCTCCTGAGAAAAAGTTATTTTCATCTCTTCCAGAAAACTCATTTTTGAAGACTGTTCGCAAGCTGCTAGTATATTTGCCTGCGAGAATGCATGATTCTCGTAGACTGCCTTAAGCCAGGGTGCGAGAAGTTTGCACTGTGTTGAACTGCTAGGGTACGAACTCTTTCTAAAGCAAGGAAAAAGATGAATTCTCGATGCTTCTAGAAGGGAATCTTCTAGAAGGATGAGATGGCATTCGAATGGTTATCCTAGTACTGGATTCCCTGATATTTTGGGATCATTCTTATCCAAGAAACTAATTCATTCTCTCCTATATATTGAGTGAATTCTCATGGAAAAGTTTAAGCAAGATTCATTGGAGAATTGGTGAAAGAATTGTGTGAAGGACTGAAACTACAGCAGCTTGGAGACTCCAGCAAGTTTATCCAAAGGAGTTGATCTTCTTCATGCAAGTGAGCAGGTGTGTGTGTCGAAGCCAAGGGCCATCGAAAGGAAGTTTGCAACATCAAGGCTCAGGTTGTAATCTTTACTTTCCATTAATATGATACAGTAATATGTCCCTTTCCCATAAAGCTATTTCCACTTTATTGTATAATTCCTTGATCATATACATAGATTGACTATTGAATAGATTGTGCTTTCTTCACTTTGGTTGGTTTGTGTTGTCTTGGTCTTGACTGCACGAGAGCACTTGAGCAAAGTGGGAGAAACAAAGACCATAGGAAGAGACAATAAGGTATGTTATTAGTTCTTGCCTCCTATTTAATTCAATGGCCAAAATCTAGGGAAAGAGTCGTGTTATGTCTTGCTTTGTTCTAGATCCAGGTGGATCTAGGGAGATCGGTTAGTGTCCGCACTTATGGATTTATCCAATAACAAAATTGGTGACTCCACTAGGTCATTAATGATTGGCTCTGACACACACACTTGCTCACTTGCATGAAGAATATCAACTCCTTTGGATAAACTTGCTGGAGTCTCCAAGCTGTTGTAGTTTCAGTCCTTCACACAATTATTTCACTAATTCTCCAATGAATCTTGCTTAACCTTTTCCATGAGAATTCCCTCAATATATAGGAGAGAATGAATTAGTTACTTGGATAAGAATGATCCCAAAATATCAGGGAATCCAGTACTAGGATAAGCCAACCCATCCTTCTAGAAAATTCCCTTCTAGAAGCTTCAAGAATTCATCTTTTTCCTTGCTTTAGGAAGAGTTCGCACCCTAGTAGTTCAACACAGTGCGAGATGTTCACACCCTGGCTTAAGGCAGCCTGCGAGAATGGGTCATTCTCGCAGCCAAATATACTAGCAGCCTGCGAACTTGCTTCAAAAATGAGTTTTCTTGGAAGAGATGAAAGTAACTTTTCTCAGGTAAAAGTTTTTATGAAGAGCCTAAATACACCATCATCAATACATCATCATGTCGACCAAAATCATGGGTAACAGGAGGAAACTGAACTATCACCTCAACCTTCATAGGATTGACCATGATCCCTGTTGTCAAAAATATGAAACCTAGCAAACGACCAGATGTCACGCAAAAACTACTCTTGTTTGGATTCAAGTGAATCCGATAGTAGAGACATCAGTCAAACATGAGTAAGAGGTGCGCAGGATGATCAACTCTCTTACGAGATCATGACACTAAATTATCAAGATAATCCTCGACTATATGTATTAGGTCATGGAAAGAAAAAGACATGGCCCGTTGAAAAGTGGCTCCAACATTCTTCAAGCCAAAAATCATATTTTGATAAGCAAATGGACAGATAAAAGTTGTTTTATGCTAGTATTTAGGCTTAATCTGTATCTTGTTGTATCCCGAAAAACCATCCATGAAAGAAAATACCTCACAGCCTGCGCACTCATCGACAATTTGGTCAATGAATGGGGTGGGGAAATTATCCTTTGGACAAGCCTTGTTCAAAACATGGAAGTCCATACATACATGAATCATTCCCTATTTTTTGTTGACCGAAACAGGTTTTGACACCCATTGAGTCAACTGAACGGGGTAGATGAAATCGGCTTTGAGTAGTTTCTCTACTTCAACCTTAATAGTTGTCGTTTTCTGAGGATTGACTGTACGAATCTTCTATCAGACCATCTTGGCATCAAGATAAGTCGTTATTTCATGTTCGACGATTCTTGGATCAATGCTTGGCATTTCCTTGTAAAACCAGGCAAAAATATCATGAAATTATTTAAATAAATCTGTGTAGATTTGAATCTCCTATGAGGAGAAGTCTTCTCCAACGAAGACATTCTCCATGATTCCAGGGGTTCTAGAGATGTCAATAGGTATCGTTTCAGTGATGGTTTCCATATTACCCTTGGCATAAACTGTGTGCGTAGCCAGAGGATTAATAGGACAATACCTATCTCAAGTCATAGTCAATATGAATTCTCCTGCCTCTATTCTTCTTAAGTCTGGGAGGAAATAAGATCTGTGATGGAGATTCTACCAAGGTCTGTCCAAACTAGTCAATGCCTCTAAAATCACCTCGTCACAGGGCAAGACCAAGTCTAAATAATCGATAGTGGCAAGGGAATCTTGATCCTAAATAGGCTCGAGAACTGGATCTAACTTCGGTGTAGGAGTTGGATCGGGGTCGACTGAAGCTTGCTAGACAATAGAGTACGCAACTTCTATTGCAGATAAGGGCATGGACATGCCAGGATGCCATGTCCCTTCCATCGAAGCCAATGGGGAAGGAAGATTCCATGGATCGGTAAAGTAGGTCGTAATGAACAACGACACTTGAAAAATCTCATCCCTAGGTTGGTCGGGGACAACCGATATCATATTGACATCTCTAGAAGGAGGCAAGTAATCGAACGTACCCATCAAAGGTGGGAAAAATCATCAATCATTGGGATCGTGGATGCCCCCGATGAAGGGTCAGGCCTAGAGAAGGACAATTGATCAATGGTCACGATTCGGCCCTCGTGTGGAAACAAAAAGACCTAAAAAACTGTGGCAACCACTGCATGCATGGCATATGTCCAACTCCTTCCTAACAACAGGTTTTAGTCGAGAGGCGCATTGACCACTTCAACTTCGACGCACATGATCTTCCCTCCCAACTGCATGGGGAAAGAAGGGATGATTCCATGTGTTCTAAAAGAATGATCGGTGAAAGAATTAAGGAGAGTAGGTGACAGAGACAAAATATGTTGGCCAATGGCCTTCCAACATGCCAATGACATCACGCATGTCGAGGCACCCTCATCAACCACCGTGTGGAAAATGTTCTGAGCAAAATATTTTGTGGGGTGAGCCACTACTATATAAAATGCAACATGGTATGAAAGACGAGGTTTCAAGTCGGTCATATCAAGCATGATCGTTTCAGGATTACAGGTCTCAGTGGATCCTAAGACAGCTATCAGAGCCTTTCTCTATGAAGGGTAGCTCTGGAGGACCCCCAAAGCAGACATCACGTAAGGGGTTTGTGACAAATCCTCCACCATAGAGTAATTTTGGGTGGCCCTCGCATTTGGATTGTGTGAATCCTTCTTGAATGCCCCTTTCGGGATGTGTGTCATTGTTTCTCCCATCGTCTTCTCGATCTGGAGAGGTACAGATGGGTTTTCGGCTTCTTTACCCTTTTTAGCAGTGTTTTTCATTCTGTAATCATGTTCCCTAGTAGCTATGTGATCGTCACCCTTTGACATATAAATGTTCACAACCGAGGGGTTAATAGAAGATGGAGGGGGTCCCTGACTACCCCCATCCACGCCAAAAGATGCTTGAGTCAATTTTTTCCCATGTGGAAATGGGTTCATTAACACAACAGGTTGTTGTTGTGCCAATAACTTCTAGGCCTCTGCAAGTCGAGGGAACAGGTGATTCGGATGGTCTCCCGTGCAAAGGTTACGTGGATACTTCGACTTCTTTTTCTCTGTGTTTCCCCCGCCAACATTATTGGTGGGTTTCTTATCCCCCTTACCCTTCTTTTGTTGTTTCTTATTTCCGTCAAGCTGTTGGTTGGCCTTCAAGTTTTTCAACTGTACACTGTGTACATTCGATGTTGGAGTAGGGGGAGCAGTCGAACTAGAGGTTTGGCTGGCCACTGTCTATTGTATCGACAATTATTGCAATTGATTCGACAGTTGTGTTGAGGAAAAGATATGAATTAATCTTACTCAAGAATTTTCAGACTTTACTTGGCTAAAGTAAAGTAGACATGAATATCACCCTATATTTATAGCCAACAAAAATATATATCCTAACTCACAAGTATTAATTACAAGTGCTTAGGTTAATCTTTTATCAACAAAAAGCTTGCTGGAAATTCACTTTTTATGTATTTTTCTGAACATATCAGTTGTTGAAATAAATGTAAGAACATAAGTAAAGACACTAAGATGATAATCAAGACAGTTGAGACATAAAGAAATCCTTTATTTCATTCCAATTCACCAAAGAGTCATTTTCTTTACAAAATCTCATATAGAAATCTTAGACCAAAGTCAAACTTAGACATCTTCGATGGAACATACAAAAGGACCTCTGACAGAAAACCAAAATTGAACTCTAAAAGCTCGATCATCTTGCCACAGATTGTTGCCCACTTGACTCTGCACATTAGCCTTTGTCAGTCATGAAAACTAATTCACAAACAGACAAGTCTACATAGACTATCGAAGATAGATCAACACCTTTGAAGAACAAGTGTCTGAATGATTTGATTCAGCCCTGAATATTGTTGTCTACAATAAGACGTTGCTATCATAAAAGAGAATTAGGCTATGATGAATATATGAATGAATGAAAAATGAATTATCTCAACACAAACTCAAAGATCAAACCTTAGCATGCTTCTGCTTCTATCCTCCTCTTGTTCCTCCCCTTACTTCCACTTTTAACAAATTAGATTTGGTTGAAGTAGTTGAACCAACTTATTAGTTAAGCTAACTAAAGAATCAACTAACTTTAGTTGGGGGAGGGGGGGAAGTAATAATCATAATAGGGTCATAAATAAATAATAAGTAGTAGGTGGGACCCCTTGTGACTGCCTTTAGTTCATAACAATCATAATCATCATAACATAATCCATTAGTTAAGCAAACACACCCCTTGTGACTCCCCTCAAACACATCTACTTTTGGAAATTTTAGCTCGTGAAATTTGAAAATATTTCAAAATAATACTCATATATCCAAAATAAAACATGTTGTCTAAAATCCATGAAGTCCACCGTCATAAATAAATAACATAAAGATCAAAATCCATATTTTCCAGTCTGTGAGGAAACCCTTCCTTGGTTGTTGTTGTCACCTCTTGATTTTCCTAAATTTGTCTTGGGTTGGGCAGAGCCTTTAGGCTTTATCTCACTAATCACATGGGAACAATCGTCCCTCAAATGCATCGTGAAGACACAGATTTGTCAGAGTCATCGGAGGGTGAGGAAGGGACAGCAATAGCTTTTCCTTTATCAAATGCATGGTGGGATTCAGTCTTCAATCTCTTGCTAGCGTGGGAGGATTTCATTGGCAAGTGGTTAGGGGCAACTTGTACAATGGGCTTCAAAGGTGGAGGAGAAGGCAAAGTTAAGTTGGGCCAGCCACGATGTTGGGAGACTGTCGGGTGAACAATCTCCTGCCACCCATCATTTTCTAGGACCTTAGGATGTAAAGAGACATGAGGAGGCACAGGTATGTCAAGGGATTGAGGAGATTGGAAAGGAGGCCTTTCAGGCCTCATTTGGACTATTCCCTACCCCATCCAATTAAATAATCCAACATGAAACAATTGGCCAAGCTCTTCTGAATCAACATCAAAATGTATAGAGAACCTGGGCCTTCTTGGACCTCGGTTCCAATTACCTCTACCTCTGTTTCCTCGGCCATGGCTTCCCCGACTGAAAATACTCATCCTGCATATGTTAATGATTAGAAAATATTCTTTTAAATAACCATGCATGAAAACTCTTTAAAAATATGAAATAGATTTGGCTCAAAATGTATCAGGCTCATGAAATCCAATCCATACAAATTGTCCTAATGTTAATCAATGAGCAGGGGGGTGAAACAGTGTTCTGGGAGATGTGAGGGGTTTGTAATGAGAAAAATATAATATAATGAAAGGGGAGAAAAAAATGGTCACTACTCAATGATAACAACAATCAACTGTAAAACAACCCAATAAACCTTACTGCAATCCACTCAAGACACTGCCACTTCATCCACTTAACATAGAAATTCTCTTAGATGTAATCAATATCAAAACAAGGAGTGAACAAAATGAATATGGGATATGTGAGGGGGTTGTAATTAGCGGAAAATGAGATAATGACGGGGGAAAAAACACTTACAGTTCATGAGATCAATCAAGCAATCCATAACATATTTTGCAGTAAGAAAACTATGCATCAACCAACAACCAGATGAGTGAGTAATAATTCCTGTATATTTTCCTTATTTCACTGTCTATTAATATCCAACATAGTGCCATTTCAAAACAAATGTATTTTACACAATTTGTAAGAGGTTTTGTTCCCTTTATTCACACATTTTTCATTTTATAACAGTCAACAACAACAATCATTTCCGGTCTATAATTATTAGTCATCCACCACTACCATACATTTCCCAAATCCACGTTTATATTTAAAGGTAATGTTTCCAAAATAATAATGAAGTCACTATTTCTGTAATGAAGCCAATCAAGATCTGTAATGATATCCATTACCATATATACATATGTAGTGGAAAGATCAAAATAATCAAAACCTCACATGCCACGCCTGAAAATAATTGATTATACAACCAATAGTCATCATTTAGACACAGACTATGAAGGGGTAAACGTCCAAGGCATTGTAACCATGCCACTGTAATCGAAACATCTCAATGTGACTTAAAAACCGAGCCAAATATCCAACCAACTGCCATCAACAATGATCAATTGTAATAAATAACACAGTTGAAACTCAGTGGATATCGCTGAGCATAAAAACCATTCATCCATACTACACACGGTGCACAACTGAGAGAATCCTAGTGTAATATTTCCATTAATCACACAACAATATATGACCATGACATAACTCAAAACATCATTCTGGGCTATTATTAAGTTGCCTGTGAGTGATTAGGCCGCACATATTCAAACTTATTTTACCAACCACAAAAGATGCAGTAGGAATATCCATCCCAATACATTACTTTGCAAAAAATCATCTACAGGACGTGACCTGTGTGAACAACACTAAACCCTTGTAGCCAATGCCAACCATTATCCAAAACATCATAAGCGAAAATACTAATGATTGTATAATAACCAACAACTCAAGGATTTTGTGGATAAACCTTCTACAATTATCTGGTTCGATTATCATTCGGCCCCAGGGAAACCATATTTATCATGCCCCATGTTTCATAAAACACCATACACAGAACACGACCTGTGTGAGCAACCCTAAACATTTGTGACCAATGTCAGCCATCAACCAAATCACCATAGGTGCAAAATCAATGACTGCACACCAACCAACAATTACCAAATCACCATAGGTGCAAAATCAATGACTGCACACCAACCAACAATTTGCCACTCTGGTAGGAAAAATCAATCAACGGAACAAGCCATGGTAGCTTTGTATAACCACACATCCAAACGAAGTGGACAGAGGCCCTTCCATTAAACACAATTGAGTTTTTGACATCAGGCAGGTGACTATGAACTTTTGGGAGTGCAAATTGGCAATGTAAGGTTCACGTTATTTCCACAGGGGAAGTGACAAAAACCATACCAACATGACTGCTTATACGACCAATGGGTGAGACCGTATTCAAAGAAATAGACCACAATAACCAGGAACAACTTGGAAGACTCGACAGTCTCCCTATGCAAATCCATTATAGAGGGTTAAGGGTTTGCATGGTAGCCTTCACAGGAGGAACATATCTAACTGCACTGAAACTTTGTGGCCAAAGGTGTATAGACAAGGAAGCTATGACGCTTGTGAACGAGAGACAGATCCTTGACGAGGACAAAACAAGAGATTAGGGCTCTATTTAAACCCAAGAATCATGAATACCACTATTCATCCATGATTTAAACAAATCCCTTCAACCGAAATGTAGTGGTAACAAAGAACTATCACCTAGGAAGACTAACAACTTCGATGAACTTAAAACTATTACAGTAGAACCAACCATTTTCCATTCAAAAAAAAAATTCCACACAGTTGCAGCACTCGGGACAAACTAAAACCCACACAACTGAGCCAAAACCATTTCATAACCAGAGCGAAGTTAAGAATGTACAAAAGAGACACACCTGTTAATCGAAATCCTTAAGAGGAGAGGTGGCCGAGCGGTTTCACCCTGCTAAAAATATGGAACGTGAACACAACAACGAGATCGAACAATAGTCTGACTAGGGTGGCAGCCAATGGAAAGGGTAAAGGTGACGTGCAGTAAATGCATGTAACCTCCACCCATATCTCATTTACTCCACAGTACATGCCAATGAGCCTCCATTAACACCATAAATCAACCCATGCATCGAGAATATCAACCATTTAAACCATAGCATAATCCAAGTTCCACATAACAATTCAACTATTCGCGTGGTTACCTTTCCAAGTGCGCCACCCATGTTCATATCCCCAATATAACTCAAATAAATTGCTTGACCACTATACAATCTAAACGATCATGTATAGAATTATCACCAATAGCGTGATCAACATCAATCCTAAACGATCATGTATAGAATTATCACCAATAGCGTGATCAACATCAATCCGAACCATAGCATAATCACCATAAAAATAGAAAAGCCATTACTCCCATGAGTCACCAACATTTATAACATATGTATATCAGCTACCAATTCCATTAACTAATGCATAACCATTGTATTATCACCTTGCCAAAATGCGACACCAAAATTTCCACCATATGCATATATATAAAAATGTAACTTAACATTTTTTTTTATATATAACCATTTCCTTGTTATCTAAGGTCTAACAATAATCAACAAACACTTTATGCATGTAGTATTGCAGAGCTAGGTCTCTTTTGCATTAGATATAGTATTCTTCTTTTCCTCAAAAATGCCTTTCTTCAATTTTCACTAACATATTTGTTGTGCAGGTGCGAGAGGAATGAATACCATAAATGAATAACAGGCTATAGTATCATGAAGGAACAACATCCCAAAGCTTAACTCATATCAATGAAAACCATATTCTCATCAACAATGTGAACCTTTGTAGCACATCATCATAACATTTAAAATGAATAGATCTGATCTTCAAAAGCTCAAGGGGGTCCCACCTACTAGCATTATTTAGTCTTATATAATAATAGGATTTAGCAACACTTTGCGAGCGAAATTACATTGACGTTTTCAATCGTCAACACTAGATAGAGCATTGACCACCATGTTCTCATTTCCCTTTATGTAGACAATCCCATAGTTGTATCCTGTCATTTTAGTGACCTACCTTTTCTACTCTAGGGAGGGAAACCTCTATTGCAAGAAATATTTCAAGCTATGAGGTATTTTTTAATATGGAAATGATGGCATACCAAGTAAGGATTCCACATATCAACTAAATGAAGAATATCCATCATTTTCTTTTCATAATCGAATTTTCCCAAGTTTTTATCACATAATTGCTCACTAGTGAAGGCCAATAGGAATCCCTCTTGATTACCCCAATTCCTTTGTTGGATGTGTCATATTCCAAGAAAAAAGTCTTAGTGAAGTCAAACATGGCTAGTACTATGATAATACACATAACATATTTTAAAGCCTAAATGGCATATTCAACCTTGCCATTCCAACTAAAGTAGTTCTCTTTAGCAAGGTAGAGGGGAGATACAATTTTACCATAGTCATGTACAAACTTCCTATGGTAACCTGTAAGACCAAGAAATCTCGACAATATTTTGAGGGTCTTGGGGAAAGGTCGGTCTTGCATTGCCTCAATTTTTTTAATATCAACATGCACACCCTCCCCACTCAAAATGTGTTCCAATTATTCAACTTATAAGACACAAAAGGAACATTTAGAACATCTAAGGAATAATTGGTGAGATGAAGGAGTTGTAAGACATGATGCACATGTGTTGTCCAAGTCTTGCTATAGATCAAGTTGTCATCAAATAATGCCTAAAAAAAATTTCATAGAAGGGTTGGAAATATTGTGTTCATGAGGCATTGAAAAGTGTAAGGTGCATTGCAAAGACCGAAAATAATAACCAAAGATGTTTAATGACCTTTAAGAGTGTGGAAAGTAGTTTTAGGAATATCTTCATTCATATGAATTTGGTGATAGTCGGAGTGGAGATCAAGTTTGGTGAAGAAATAAGTGCCATATAGCCCATCTAAGAGATCACCAATGACTAGAGTTGGAGATTTATATTTGATGGTTAAGTTGTTAAGAGTTCAAAAGTTAGGACACATACACCAAGTGCATTATTTCTAAAAAACCATGACAACTGGGGATGAATATGGGTTCATACTAGGATGGATGACACCAAATACTAATAGTGTTTGCACAATCTTTTTTGTTTCATTCTTTTGGACAAAAGGATGGTGATACAAGTGCACATTGGATCATAGGCTACCTAGGAGTAGTGAAATACCATGATCATGCTCACCACATGAGGGTTGGAGGCCTTGGGTAATTTCAAATACCTCTTGGTGTTTATCCAAAACTAACTAGAAGTCTAGCCAAACTAGTTGAGAAGAAGCCTCAAATGCTTAAATAGAATGGAGTTGTGCAATAATGTTGGAAATATCCATTTCCAAGAGCTTTTCCATATGGTGGGAACTGACTTTTTTTAGAGAGCTTGTTTTGAGACCTTTAAGAGTGTAGATGGTATGAAAACCTAGAGGATAGTAAACATTATAGTCAAGGCACGAAGATAAATTTGTGGTATTCAACCTATTAATGAGGAAGAGAAATATCCTTAAGTGGGGGGCAATGTCCTTGTGAGTCCCTTCACCAACTTCATCATAAAAAATGTCCTCAAATATGGCCAAAAATAATTCATATTCCTTACAATCATGGCCCCAAAGAAAATATTTTTCATCATAGTTGTAGTAGAGACCCTTAAGTTGGCATTCCACTATTTCAAATCATATCAACTTGTGGACCTTAAGAGGTGGAGCAGGTTGTTGAGGGGCCACCACTTTTGGACATGGGTGTGGAGCAAAGATAGAGAATTCGGATTGGTCATAGGAAACAAATTGAGCATGATTAGTGAGTTGAGTGGCCTCCAACCAGGTAGTAGGGTGATTCATATCCATTTGGGCATTGACCTCCTCCTTAGGAATACTAACACAGATTTCTTAAAAAATTCATCAGTTAAATTTTGTGTTCTTATATCCAAATTATCAAAAGTATCAATATATTATTCCACCATACTTGTTGATTCAATTTGGTAATTTGGTCCACAAAATTAGTGTCACAGATAAAGCAAGAAAACTAGGCTTTCACAAAACATTCCATGTAATAAACCTTAGAGAGTATACATTATGCCATTTCTACCACTCCTAACATTCCTTATCTAGATATAGAACACAAATTCAAAGTTTTAATAGGTCATCCATTATTGTATGGAGGTAAAAGTAGTGTTCCATTTTGTTAGACTGGCCTGCTGGATCTAACATATGAAACTTATTTAGATCATATTCAAGTAGGTAAGGCATCATATTGTGGGAACAAAAAAAAAAGGGAGTGGTCATGATTGTAACCTTCCTCCTCCTCAACATTCTTTCCCTTATTAGAGACTTCACCTGATCCACCATCATCATGCTTATCCTCTAGTGTATCAATATTATATAAATCTCAACTTGCACATTGGGGGTAGTCATGTTGGTCTCAATTGTTTTGACTAATTGGGTGATATACTAAATCATTTTCTTGAGTTAATCCATTAATGACATGTTTCAAGTGTGGGTCATGGGACCATGGGGTCCACCTGAGAGGTTATACAAGATCTATCCCAACACAATCAATGTCACAAGAGGAATCTGGGGAGATGGGTCATAAGAAAATATACGAGATGGTCCACAAAAAAAGGATATTGGGGAGATGCATCACAACAATCAATGTTGCACACAGAGTATTTTGAGATTGGTATCCTGTAATGGCATGGACGAGTCCCATACTCTTTTTCTAAATTCTATTGGAGCATTACTCATGTTTGAGTATTACAATGCTAATAAAATTCCCAAATTATTGATAGCAAATTATGTAAGAATTTCACTACCTATGCTTAAAAAAATAGGGTTTGTAGGGTCCTAAGGACAAAGGCATGTCAAGTGCTATAGATTTTTTATATACCTAAGGGTTTCCAACAATACTACTCAATTAAATATTTCACTACACTAACTAAGGAGGACAAACTGTACCCTTAGTTGTACTACCTAATTCCTCGGTATGCAAGAGTGATCTCCCTGAGTGTTGTTCTCTATGTAATATAGCAACATGATGAATGACAAGCTTATTTAACATTAGTTTCAAGTGCACCTACAAAGCTTCCAACATACCCAAGGGCACATGGGAGAGAGATCCATATACACGTGTTGTTTGATGTGATACTACTCGAAGGGGTACCCATAGAGGTTACAAGGGTATCCAACTAGGTGACTCCACTTGTATTTTTGCATGTATTCTTCCCCAAATATAGGTTTACTCGTATTTTTGCATGTATTCTTCCCCAACTATAGGTTTACTCACAAAACAATAGATATCTATGTTATTTAAAGACGTCAAAAGACATCTCTAGCTTAAATTTCTTTTTCTAAAATTTGAGAACATGTTAGCATGGGAAATTGCTCTAATGCCACTTGTGATGTTCTTTGGTAGCTAAAATAGAATATTCAAACCAAGATAGAAATGTAGTTGTAGAAAGAAAATAAATATAACCAAAGTATGGAAATAACAATAGTAAGAAAAACCACTTGTGATGTTCTTTGGTAGCTAAAATAGAATATTCAAACCAAGATAGAAATGTAGTTGTAGAAAGAAAATAAATATAACCAAAGTATGGAAATAACAATAGTAAGAAAAAAGTTTATTAATATTTAAAATTGAGATCAATGTTCACTTGCCTCTTTGAAGGAACAACCTCCAACTAAGAATAGCTCCAAATACAATAATATTCACTAGGGGAGTTAGGGTGGGACCCTAACATGAGACTTGACAATTGAACAAGCCATTGTAGTCACAAGTGTTGCAACAACCTTAACCATTGCCTATTTTGAAGGATCAACCATTACTTAGAAGGATAGGTATATCACTAGCTTTTCTTAGAAAGTAGTAAGAAATATTCACATTAGATATTTTTCTTGACTGGTCTTACATCAATTCTTACATTGATCATTACCTTCAAATCAATCTTGTGTTGATTTCAGTGTTTTCATGTCATTTCAATCCAAACCAAGGTTATAATTTGATTCTTTTGTACATTTTCAAACTTGTGGTCATTAATATCTTTACCATTGAAGTTTGAAAACCAAGAGAGAAGGATTTGCTAATATTTTAATCTTGAATTTCGTCACTCAACATTAGTCAGTAGTTCCTAATTCACACCTACTATAAAGGGTAATTGTTACAAATTACAAATATGTAAGAAACACCCTGTTTTAATCTCGAATTTCATCACTCAACATTAGTTAGTAATTCCTAATTCACACTTACTATAAAGGGTAATTGTTACAAATTACAAATATGTAAGAAATATCACGTGGATGCAAGCTTTCTCCTCCACTCCCTTCTTCCTCTATGTTTCCACCAATTTGACCTTCCCATTCAAGATCATAAAAAAATGTTCATGATTTGTGTTACCTATTTTATCTTTGCTTTGAAAGAGCCTTCTCGACGTTAAAATACTAGTCCATTCTTAAGTAGTGATTGTGTCTAGATTTCTTATGCATGATTATGTCTTAGAGTGAAAACTATGATAAGAATTCTTCATCTAATATTGTAAATGAAAGAACATGTAATCAATCAACTCTTTTTCATTTTTTCAAAAGCATTCAACAATTTTTTTATTATTATTGGAAACCACCCAATAAATTTTATTGAATGACATTTCTACATAGATGATTACACTAAAGGATCTATAATGCACATTCTTGTGATGGTATCTTCTAAATTATTGTCAGTCCTATCTTCTTTAATATAGTAGATAAGTCTAATTTAGTTTGAACCAAGTTTCCTATAATGATAAAACAAATAATGCAAATATATGATCAACAATTTATGTAGAAATATAAAATTCATGAAAATACAAAAAACATGCATTGTTATTATTATTATAATTCACCATCAATTATTATTTTAAATAAATAAAAAAACATATTATGCATTCATAATCCTTAATAAAAAAAAGCAAATGAGATAATATTATTTTACAAAATAAAAAAACATATTATGCATTCATAATCCTTAATAAAAAAAAGCAAATGAGATAATATTATTTTACAAATTCATAATCCTTAATAAAAAAAAGCAAATGAGATAATATTATTTTACAAAGTTGTTATATAATATACATTATAAAGGATATGGCATTATTATCTTATAAATAGTTAGCATTTATTTATTATTACGTAAAATAATAATTTTTTTTTGCATTGTGACCAGGAATCAACAATTCAGTAAAATATCACTCATGAGATCCGAGTCAATTCTTTGGAGTTGTCATTATAACTTTGGTTTTTACATATAAAGTTCACAACCATATATTAAAGTTAGAGAGGATCTAAACTAAGATGGATGGCATTAACATTGTTCGTTCCAATTACTAAATCTACTTTACTAACAACATTATCATAACAAAATATTTATAAATATTTATTGTCATAAATTTGGTATAGCATATTTATAAATTAATAAAATTAAATACTAAAAATCACCATAGCTATAAAACTTCATATTACAAACGAATGACATTAATATTGTTAATCTTAATCACTAAATTTACTTTACTAACAATATTATCATAAATATTATTTAAAAAATATTTAAAAAAAAATGATATAACATATTTAAAAATTAATAAATTTAAATACCAAAAACCACCATAACTATAACACTTCGTATCACAAAACACTCCATAAAAATATAACATATAAATAAACAGTATAACACCATTGGTGTTTTCATATAATTGTAACATCATTAATTAAATATATCATAATTTTTTCCATAAATATGTCAACACTTTCTAATCTCATAAATCAAATTACAATTACACTTGATCATTTATTAATATAATTATTTTTTTAATATATATATATATATATATATATATATATATATATGAACCACCTTAGAAGTGTCTTGGTTATCAAAGTTGTTTTATTAATTAATGGAAAGAGATGCTCACATAGTTGATTGAAGTTACAAAGACACACTAGTTTGAATTGTGCTAAATAGGAGTAGTTTTTCTGTAAGGATATATATATATATATATATTTTATTAATTAATGAAAAGAGTGTTCACATAGTTGATTGAAGTTACAGAGACACATTAGTTTGAATTGTGTTAAATAGGAGTAGTTTTTCGGTAAGGATAAGGTTTTTTTAATTCTAAATAAGTTGTTTTTGCCCTATATTGTTTTGGTAGAGTTAAAGTTTAAAAAAAAATTATTTGTATAAGTTAGTATTTTTTTAAAAATTATTTGCAATTTTATGTTAATATTTTAGTTTAGAAATAATTTAATTTAGATATTAATGTTTACTAAATGTTGAAATTGGTACTTGAGATTATAAGGTTATAAGGTATATTATATGTAAAGATATTGAAAAGAAGATATACAGGGAAAATAACTTAAAAGAAAGAAAAATAAAATAAAATTGGGAAGTGTTAATGTAATGAGATGATGAGTAATGAAGAAGTTCAAAAAGGAGGTTATTTGAACGAGACATGTTTATTTGAGAAGCACTTCTAAATTAAAAGTGCAAAGAAATACTTTATGTGATGAGACCATGGAAAGCATTATACCTACAATGTCTCCTAGAACTATCACGTGAGCTTGGACTTGGCCATGAGGTCTCTTTCTACTAACCTCACAACATGTCAATTTGGTGAAATGAACTCTGATAAGTCATCAATGAAGGTCTTATATCTCTAAAGGGAATAGGAATAAACATATTTAGTCCTCATATGTCATGTGAGTATGAAGAGAACAAAGCAAATCTTTGAAGTGACAAAAAAAAACCATCAACTGATTTCATTGTAGATTGAACATCAAAATATAAAGTGGTCATGACTCTTAGACACTAAGAAGTAGATATGAAAAATATAACTATCCTTAAAAATAGTGTCTTAATGCAAAACTAGTGAGAACAAACTTAGAGTTGGGCGAGAGGGACAATTATGTTGCAAGATAACTAGAGTCTAGTATTCCTTGGGGGCTAAATGAGCCCATCATATTAGGCAGACAAGCAGTGTGCTCAGTTCCGTGCAGCGACACTGAGGAGGGATTGGTATCTGGTAGTGGGGGCGCCAGTTGTGTCAGCTCGGACTTCTTTTTCTTTTTATTCCAGATTCCAGAATGACTGACGACGCCACAGTTCCCACGGCCTAAGAAGAGGATGGGAAAAATTTATAAAATGCCAGAAGAAGGCCGTTGGATGAGAAGTCAAACCGGGCACCCATATCACGGAAGGATTTGATGGAATAAGAAAATAAGCAGAGAGGCAGAGAGAGATTCTCAACGCATTACGCACGCCACAGGGATTAAGATGCCGTTGCCTCAACGATTTAGGAAGGATTAGATTAAGATGTCCTTGACCCAACGCTGTAGATGAATATGTCGCTGGCATGCATTTATGAGAAGAATAAACCATTTAAATGAGAGTAGTTTCACTGGTTTACTTTTTGATGATTAAAATTACTCAAAATACAATGAAAATAGGTTTAAAAAAATAGAACAATTATACATGGTATTAGTAAGATTTAAAATTGTTTTTTTTTTTTTTTGGACTTAAGAGAACATGTTAAAAGATATGTTTTCCAGATACATCTAGTAAGAGTAGAAGTTTGGGCTTTACTAACCAGCAACAAGTTATTGACCATCTAAACAAGTAAGTTATAATAGATTTTGTCATCTTAAAAAAAATCTCTTTAAATATATAAAGATATGAAGAGAAAACCTAATTCCTTTATGCAAAGTGGCATACCAAGTGATGTTGAAAAACCTATTTCTTCATGTAGTTTTTGGTCGACACCAAATTATCCTTGAGGGTACAAAGAATGATAGCATGGGTTGTCAATGTTTTGTCCATAAATTGAACTTTATAGAGGACTAGTAAATACAATATCATCAACGAGGGATATTGTCCATATACTAACTCAAAAGGGATCATTTTAGTAACATTATTATAGGTGGTATTGTACCACCATTCAACCAAGGGAAACCGTTGGACCCATAAGGCTTGTTAAGTTTGAGGGAAAACAACATAAATAAGCTTCCAAACACTTTTTGGCTACTTTCGTCTAGCCATATATTTGGGGGTTATACGCTATGTTGATATTCAATTGGGTACCTTGAAGATAAAACAACTCCTACAAGAAATTTCTAGTGAGGGTTCTAGGGATATAACTGACCACAATTGATTTAGGCATGCCATGGAGTTTAAAAATGTTGTCCATGAATATTTTTTCTATAATGGAGGCCTTGAATGGGTGTTGTAAGTCACAAAACTCAAAATATTTAAAATGTAAATCAACAATTACCATGATCAATGATTTGTTGCTTAAGTTTGGTAACCCCACAATGAAATCCATAGAAATGTCAATGCACACAATGGATGGAATGGGTAAAGTTTGTAATTCTACTAGAGAATTTACTATAATTTCCCTCCTTGTTCCATTGGGAATTTTCATAGTCGGTCCATTGTCAGGCCTTCCCAAAAGAATGAATGCTTAATTTGTTCATATATTTTCTAAAACCCAAAATGATCCAGTATGGGAGAGAAGTGTATTTCACGTAACACTTTGGATTAAACTTCTAAATCCTCAACCAAAAAAATATGTCCTTTATAGTGAATCTCATTATTCTACCAAGTATAGCCCAGATGTGCATGTGGATTGACTTGTAGTTGGTAGGTCATGTGGACAATCTTGGCATCCATTGACCATTCCTAGCATACCTCCTATAGCCAATCTAGCATTGAGAAAGATAAGGTGATTATGGAACCTTTATCTTCACACTTCCTAGATAGAGCATCGACCACCATGTTCTCATTTCCCTTCTTGTAGACAATCCCATAGTTGTATCATGTCATTTTAGTGACCTACTTTTTCTACTCTAGGGAGGACAACCTCTATTGCAAGAACTATTTCAAGCTATGAGGTATGTTTTAATATGGAAATGATGCTATATCAAGTAAGGATTCCACATATCAACTACATGAAGAATATCCATCATTTTCTTGTAATAATTGGATTTTCCCAAGTTTTTATCACATAATTGCTCACTAGTGAAGGCCAATAGGAATCCCTCTTGCATTAACATTACCCCAATTCCTTTGTTGGATGTGTCATATTCCAAGAAAAAAGTCTTAGTGAAGTCAAACATGGCTAGTACTATGATAATACACACAACATATTTTAAAGCCTAAATGACATATTCAACCTTGTCATTCCAGCTAAAGGCATTATCTTTAGAAAGGAAGAGGGGAGATACAATTTTACCATAGTCATGTACAAACTTCCTGTGGTAACCTGTAAGACCAAGAAATACTGACAATATTTTGAGGGTCTTGGGGTAAGGTTGGTCTTTCATCACCTCAATATTTTTAATATCAACATGCACACCCTCCCCACTTAAAACATGTTCCAATTATTCAACTTATAAGACACAAAAAGAACATTTAGAACAACCAAGGACTAGTTGGTGAGATTAAGGAGTTGTAAGACATGATGCACATGTGCTGCCCAAGTCTTGCAAATAATTCCTAAAAACAAATTCATAGAAGGGTTGGAAATATTGTGTTCATGAGGCATTGAAAAATGTAAGGTGCATTGCAAAGACCAACAAGAATAACAAAAAATGCTTAATTACCTTCATGAGTGTGGAAAGTAGTTTTAGGAATATCTTCATTCATCTGAATTTGGTGATAATCAGAGTGGAGATCAATTTTGGTGAAGAAATAAATGCCATATATTCCATCTAAGAGATCACCAATGACTAGAATTGGATATTTATATTTGATGGTCAATTTGTTAAGAGTTCAAAAGTTAGGACACATACACCAAGTGCATTATTTCTAAAAAA
>CBVK0102135357.1:0-10438 GCA_900067695.1 Picea abies
CTAACGACATATTAGACCAAGTAGATCTTAACTAACTCCTAAGTGTCTAAATATCCTAACATAATGTATCAAAAGAAGAAAATGGCAGTTGCTAGGAAACTGTGTTCTTCACTGCAAGATGATCCTGCAAAGTCTGCAACTTCTGCTCACTGAAAGTCTTCTTGAAGATGTAGAAATATTTATGGATCTGATGAAGTCCTTTGGAAACCTGTCAGGCCTTGTACCTCTTGATCCTGTGGACCCATCTACACCTGAAAATATTCCTTTCTGGTGGAAGTGGAACCAATTGTGAAGTCTGATTCTTTAGGAGTGAGTCATACTCTTTTTGCATGGTTGCTTGCCATAATGGATTTCCCACATTCTTATTGTAGGTATGTGGATCAGTAGATTGAACCATATAACAATGCATGGCCGTCACAGGTTCTGAAGCGGAAAGTACATGAGAAGGCTCCTCATGATGAGATTGAGTCCTCCTTAAATCCAATGGATTCACTGGAAGGTTTCTTGTTGCCTGAAGTGTGATATGTGCCTTCTTGGGCATCTGCTAAAGCTTCAACGTTGGCTTCTTATTTGGCTCTACTACCTACTTATTTCCATGTACAAAATTTGAGAGTATGGAATCATCTCTATGTCTGAAATTGATGGAAGCACAAGAGTATATGCATGTTTCACTGGAGGTGCATGCAAAGTACTCTTCTTATGTGTAAATAGAATAGAGGAGTCATCGTCAGAAAACTTAGTGAATTTATACAACCTTGACTTGTGATCCACCTCACCAATTGCAATGATGGAATTGTCATGCATGTCAATTACTGAAACCGAATCTGATGTAAATTCAACCTTTTTACCTTTCTAAGTGATATGATAAACTGATAACAGATTCATAGAAAGATTTGGAACATGTAGAAGATTCTCAAAACTTCCATTGTGGAGTTCCACTCTCCCTTCTCCTGTTACTTATACTGGAGTATCATCCTCCATGAGAATAGGGGGTCTTAAGCATGGACTCAAGGAAAATAAAACTTCCTCTTTCACTGTCATATGGTGGGATGCACCAGAATCTATAATCCATTAATCAAATGAGGAATTAATTGCAACCAGAGCATGATGATTACCTTTCCTAGGAGCATGATCTTCTTCCTTCTTCTTCTTGACTCCCTCTGGAATGAAGTTTCCAAGGTTGTTCTGCTGAAGTGTATGTGCCATAAGATCGATATGTTTTTTCATGCATGTGGATTCTTCATGATTCGTTTTATTGCAGTAAGTGCATTGCTTTCCCTTCTTCTTCTTATTGGAATCTGAAGAGTCTTTGGAACCTGAAGAATCATTAAATGGTTTGGAAAATCCCTCCTTCTCATTCTGTTTGGATGACCCTTTTCCATCATGCATGGTGAGTACATGATCCAAAATCGGATCCAGGAGGCTTCAGGTCCAGAAAAGGTTCAAAAATGAAAGTTATTAGAATCATACAGAACCAATTTCGTTGTGACCGACTCTTCGCATTGATTCCAGCCATATATTTACTTTCTCAAATGGGCTATGTATGCGAGAGTTATCACACTCTAATCATTTTTCGAAATAGCTAAAAAGTCAACAAGTCAACTGGAAAAAGTCAATGATGATGATAGCATGATGTCATGTTGATGTCATCGTGCTGACATCAGCAAAGTGACATGCGGAAGCAGTGGCGACAGGTGACTGGGTAGATGATGCACACTTGAACCAATGGCAGAGTGACACTTGTCAATTTTCGGGCAAATGTGGTGGTGCCATGTGGCCCAGGCATGGGACACCACGTGGCACCCAGTCATCAAATGTGTGGAAAGTTAAAAAATTGTTTTGGGGTTCATGGGTTTTGAACCCACGACCACCACCAAGCCAAAGCACCTTGACAAAGATCACTAACACCAATGCGCCATGTATATGCCTTATTTATTTAAGCCCACATATTAATATATATGTTGACTATACTTTTAAGGGCGCAAAAGGGAGGAGGTTGGGGCTAAGCCCCAGCCTGTGGTTGCTTGTAACCTACCATATATCCAGGGGTCTATCCACCAAAAGGTGTGCGGAGTTTTGTTGTGGACCAACGGTCCCATGGAATGCGCCATATAACTCGGGGCTAACGAATGTTAAGGGCCAACGCTTAGCCCTTTGGGCTAGCGCTTGGCCAATTTTAGATGCATGTGACCACTATTTGAGGGAGCATGCCTGATTTAGGGGTCTACTCTGTGTATTATTGAATTTTTGTTACAGAGTGGGTTTTATTGCATAGTTTTGGTATTTTTTATTGATTTCCAGTGAGGATTTGGCCATTATTAGGAGATATTGGGCATTTTTTGAGCCCAGATTTTGGGAGGAAGTTGGGGAAGGATAACCAACTTTAGATCTATAAAAACCAGGCCTGTTTGAGGCCATGGGAGGATAGTCATATCAGATTTATGTTGAATCAAAGCCAAGCCAAAGCCATTTTTATGTAGGGAAGTTGAGAAGCAGACGCTTGCGAACCATTTCTGGGAGCTACACTCAGTCTTTTTCAATGCTGCCAGTTGTGTTGGATTTCTGAGGTCGAGAAGAACATAGTGAGACCAATATGAGATCCATTTGATGTACTTTTTCTATACTTTGTAAGCATTGAATAATTAATAAAGAAGCCTCCCCCCACTGAGACAAAGGCCCAGAGACATAGGCAATTTTGTGCCAAACTCCATTATCACTTCTCTTGTTATGGTTTGTTGTTCTTATTGCTTCATTTCAGATCTATAAAAAAATTTGTGGCTGATATATATTCTCTCATATTCATTCTCTTTCATTAATCTTCCTGAATGGTTAATAATCACATGCAATTAATAACTCAACCACAGTCATTAAAAGATCTTTTTGGATCAAGTGGTATTAGAGCTAGTTGACATTTGGATTTGAGTTTTGCATGTTAACCAGGGAAAAGATACAGGGAGGTGAAGGTGATATTGTTGCAGAGAATCCATTAATTGGATTGAGAAAGAGAGCTTCTCATAGTGAGAAGATGGCATCGAAAGAGGGACTTTTTCTTGATGAGAAAGAGTTCTGGAAAACTTTCTTTGCTATGTTGGAGATGGTGAAAGTTTTGTACGAGGAATACTTGGAAAAAAAGAGACCAGTTTTGGGTGAATCTTCAAAGGGAAAAAGTGAAGAAGGAGAGGATCCTCCTCAAATTCCTCCTTCACCTCCATCATCAACTCCTTCTTCTCCTTCTTCTTCAAGGTCAAGTTCTAAATCTAATGCAAAGAAACATGTTCATAAACATAAGAATGAAAATCCATTGTTAAAACTTGATGTTAATTTTGAGTTACCCATATATGATGGTGAAGTTAATGAAGAGAGACTTGACAATTGGATCAGGAAGATGGAGGTTTACTGCAATGTGCAACAGATCAAGGATGAGGCCACACAAATCAAGTTGGCATCTTTGAGACTTGCAGGTACAACTCTCATATGGTGGCAAAGCAAGTTGCAAAATGGAATGCAACAAGTGGGTAATGTATTTCCATCATGGAAAAGTTTCATTTATGCACTTAGGAAACAATTCTATCCTTTGGGTTATAAAGAAAAAACATTAATGGAATGGAAATCTTTAAGACTAAGAAAAGGAAAAATAGTGCAAGAGTATACAAATGGCTTTCAAAAAATGGCATTGATGTTAGATATCCCTTTACATACACAGGAAACCCTTATGAAGTATATAGGAGGTTTACCTGCACATATTAGAAACATTGTATTCATGTTTAGACCCACTAACCTTGATGAGGTTTATGTTCAAGTGACATACATTGAAGCAGGGAAAGCAAGTGTATCAGGGGAATTGTCTTCGAGGAAAGAGGACAAGAGGAAGTGGACAGGAAAAAAGGAAAATGCAGTGGCGAGAAAGGAAGAGAGGCCCTCTTGCAAGCATTGCAAGAAAGAGGGACATGATGAGGACCATTGTTGGTAGTTGCATCCCAAGAAGAGGCCAAAGTGGTTCAAGGAAAAGAAGGGAAGGCAAACAATTGCAACGACAACAAGACCCACAGACTTGGGATCAGATTCGGGTGACAAATCTAAGGTCTCATTGGTTGGTACGACAGGTAAAATTGGTGAAGGCATTGATTGTAGAAGTAACTTGTTTCATATAAGGGTAATCATGCAACACACTAAGATAGACACATTAATTGACAGTGGATCTCAAGCTAATCTAATCTCATAAGAATTGGTTAAACAATTGGGGTTAAAAACACAAGTACATCATAAGCCTTACACACTTAAATGGATAAGCAGTCATCATCAAATGCACATAACAAAACAATGCACAATTAAATTTGCAATTTCATCTAAGTATGTGGACTAGGTAACATGTGATGTAGTGTCGTTAAATGAATGTGGAATGGTCTTAGGTAGTCCATACTTATATGATCGTAAGGCAATCTTCTACAGGACAAAGAATCAATATCAATTAACCAAAGTAGGTCAAGATTATGTGGTTCATGCTCATCATGTTAAGGCAAATAAAACACTTCAAACAATGGAACAGTTAAAGAAGGTAGTGCAAGAAAGAAAGAAACCTATAATTCTTTCAAATGAAGTAATCGATCTTAAGCAAGAACAAGAAATGATCGTTGAATGGAAAATCAATCATAGGTTGCTTCAAGATAAGCTCATGTCGTGCAAATATTACAAGTATATCAGCTCATTTGCAGTCATCTTTTTTATGCTATCATTAGTAATGTTTTCTACATGGATGATAGTGGCTTCAGTAAGATGTAATAGGGTTCAAATGGCTAACAATATGTTGTCAGTTGTCATGATTATGTTACAGTTGATCTTGATAAGATAAGTGCACAAGATATAATTAAGAGACAAAGGACAAGCCGGGTGGCCTATCCCGAGCTTGTTGACTGGTCAGTAACCTTTTGGGGACCAAAAGGTCCTTTAGTGGGGAGGTGTGATCCAGAATCGGATCCAGGAGGCTTCCAGGTCCAGAAAAGGCTCAAAAATGAAAGTTCTCATAATTGAACGAAACCAATTTCGTTGCGACCGGCTCATCGCATTGATTTTGTCCATATATTTAATTTCTCAAACAGGCTCTGTATGCAAGATTTATCGCACTCTAATCATTTTTCCAAACAGCTAAAAAGTGAACAGGTCAACTGGCAAAAATCAATGATGATGTCAGCATGACGTCCTACTGATGTCATCATGATGACATCAGCAAAGTGACATGTGGAAGTAGTGGCGATAGGTGACTGGGTAGATGATGCACACTTGAACCAATGGCAGAGTGACACTTGTCAATTTTCGGGCAAATGTGGTGGTGCCACGTGGCCCACGCATGGGCAGCCACATGGCACCTAGTCATCAAACGTGTGGAAATTTAAAAAATTGTTTTGGGGTTCATGGGTTTTGAACCCATGACCACCACCAAGCCGAAGCGCCTTGACAAAGATCCCTAACACCAACGCGCCATGTATATGCCTTGTTTATATAAACCCACATATTAATATATATGTTGACTATATATATTGTTAAGGGCGCAAAAGGGAGGGGGTTGGGGATAAGCCCCAGCCCGTGGTCGCTTGTAACCTGCCATATATCCAGGATTCTATCCACCAAAAGGTGCACAGAGTTTTGTTGTGGACCAACGGTCCCATGGAATGCACCATATAACTCGGGGCTAGTGAATGTTAAGGGCCAACACTTAGCCCTTTGGGCTAGCGCTTGGACAATTTTAGATGCATGTGACCACTATTTAAGGGTGCACACCTTATTTAGGGGGCTACCCTGTGTATTATTGAATTTTTGTTATAGAGTGGGTTTTATTGCATAGTTTTGGGATTTTTGATTGATTTTCAGGCCTGTTAATGGAGGATTTGGCCATTATTGGGAGATATTGGGCTTTTTTTGAGCTTAGATTTTGGGAGGAAGTTGGGAAAGGATAACCAACTTCAGATCTATAAAAACTAGGCCTATTTGAGGCCATGGGAGGACAGTCAAATCAGAGTTATGTTGAAGCAAAGCCAAGCCAAAGCCATTTTTATGCAGGGAAGTTGTTGAGGAGCGGACGCTTGTGGGCCATTTATGGGAGCTACACTCAGTCTTTTTCAGTGTCGTCAGTTGTGTTGGATTTCTGAGGTCGAGCAGAACACAGTGAGACTAGTATGAGATCCATTTGATGTACTTTTTCTATACTTTTCAAGCATTGAAGAATTAATAAAGAAGCCTCCCCCCACTGAGACAAAGGCTTAGAGACGTAGGCAATTTTGTGCCAAACTCCGTTATCACTTCTCTTGTTATGGTTTGTTGTTCTTATTTCTTCAGTTCAGATTTGTAAATTGTTTTGTGGCTGATATTTATATTCTCTCATATTCATTCTCTTTCATTAAGCTTCCTGAATGGTTAATAATCACATGCAATTAATAACTCAACCACGGTCATTAAAATATCTTTTCATATCAGTGCATGTGCTTTGGAATCTTTCATGAGGCCCATATATATGAGTTTTGTCTACTCTTGTGTAAGAGACTCAATGAACTAAGCCAACGTAGGCATTTTCCAATTTGTTCCAAAAAGACATCTACCATAATGGAAATTGGAGACATATACAACGTATTCTAGTCCTAGCTTGGCCAAGATTGTTAGAATACGTTGTTTCTCTTGTGTAGACTTGTCAATACCACATTCATCCAAGCTCAAAATCAAAGATTTAAATTTAGTAAAGAAATCTTGTATATTATCAAAACTTTTAGGGTCTAAGTGATCCGGATTATTTTCGGCACGAAATGAGAGCGGAGATATAATAAAGAAATGCTCAAAGATATTGTAGATATCCAATAATATAACATAAATGTATCAGAGATGCAACCATAAACACATATATACAGTAATACATGATTTATATTAATAAAATAAATGTACAGAGACTGTAAAAATACAAAGTGAAAGACTCGCAAGAATGGTGGCAATTTATCTCTGAGAAGAGATGTGTCGGCTACTCGCATTTGCAAAACGATGATTACAATGAGGCTCTGAAGGCCTTTTTACAATAAAGAGGAATGCCAAAAACCCTAAACATCCAAAAACCTAACCCTAGGAGATGAAGTGCCAAAAGTCATGTGGGCCCCGTTTGGGTAAGTTAGCACATCAATTTCTCGGGGTCGTAACTTTTGCATACAATCTTCGTTTTAGGCGCATGATAGCCCATTGGAAAGGTATCGTCAAGGAGATTCATTTTGGAGGCAATATCGAAGGAACTTGCATATTGCTCCCCGTTTTCCAAAAACATCGTTTAGGGCCTCAAAATGGCCCTGTAAGTTAAAAACTGCTAAAAATAGTAAATTACCAAAATTGCCAGAAAACTATTTTGAGCCAGTTGGAAAAGGTGGGTGGCCACCGATATCCACCTGGATCACTAAGGTATTCAATTCTATCTCAATCATATGAACTCGCATCTCATCCTTCTTTCCAAAGAGTCCTTTCAGGGTGGTCCAGATCTCATTTGGAGTCTTGCATGTAGCAACATGAAACCATAAATCAGTGGAAATTAACTCAAGAAGTAGTCATGTGGCCTCATCCTTACGGTTCTCCCATCTCATCTTCTCGATCATTGATGTAGGTTATGTTTCTGTCACCATCGTCAAATTATACAGTCATTTCCTTGTGAGTTGGAATTATGCCTTGGGATTCCAATCAAAATAATTGTATGGTGTGAGGATTGCCACCAAGTTTGATTGTATAATAGTTGTCCTATCCATATCTCCCACTGTTTCTAAGAACCCCTAAAAATTTACTCTCAATATGTAAGTGAAAAATTAAGAAATCACGGCAGAAAGGACACTTTAATTGAAAATTCATATCAGTTTCAGTAGACAATCTTACAACTTACTTTTTGAGCAAACGATAAGGAATCTTGCCAAACGATTGAAAACCCACTTGCATAATGGGTTGATTTACTTATCTCGTGAGTCATTTCCTCAAAAACGTAATATTTTGGGAGCAATCACTGTAGAAAGGTATGACCATGGATTCGTATTAGTTTCAGGAGGCTATCTTCCGTCTTACTGTCTAAGACAATGGTAAGGAATCTCGCCAAACGGTTGAAAACCCACTTGTAGAATGGGTCGATTTACTTTTCATGCGAGTTGTTTCCTCAAAAACTTAATATTTTGGGAGTAATCAATGTAGAAAGGTACAACCACATATTCATATCAGTTTCAAGAGGCTATCTTCCAGCTTACTTTCAGAGCAAACAGTGAGGAATCTCATCAAACAATTGAAAACACACTTGTAGAATGGGTCTATTTACTTCCCACGCGAGTCGTTTCCTCAAAATGTTAATATTTTTGGAGAAATCACTACTGAAAGGTATGACCACGGATTTAGCTCGCTAAAACTCTGATTTTCCTTATTCTTTGGCTTGTATTGCTTGCTCCAAGTAGCGTAGCTTTGATACCATGTTAGTGTTTCATGGAAACCTGCATAGGAGATCTAGCTAAATCATACCCAAACAAAGATTATCAAGAAAAGGAAGAGAGATACACAATGAAGAATGAGAATCAATGAGTGAGTGATCTTCACTCATATAGGCAATGACATCCTATAATTAGGAATGCATGCATGATAGTGATGTTCTAAGATTAGAAATTCTAAAATAGAACTAGTCAGTTAACTCCCACTGAACTAGTGTTACTCCCACTGATCTAGTGTGTCAAAAATAGAAATTTCTCCAACACTTTGTTGCCTTCTTTAGAAATATTTGGTCTTTTGAATGCTTGAGACTCTATTGTTTGTTGCAACCCATCTTTAATCTTTGATTTCTGCAGCTCATTTTTTAGGATTTCAAAGAGTGATCTTCTTCTTTCTCTTACACCATTTTGAGTCCTTTATTGAACAAGTTATCTCACGCTTGATTTCTTTCAGTTCTCATAAAACTTTTGAGTGCACTTTGTTTGGTTTCTTTTTTCTTCGTGTTCCTTTATGTCAAACATTGATTTCTGTCATTCTCAATGAAAGATAGGAAACAAAAAAAAAATCATTTGAAGAGAATTCATTGCATATACAATCAAACAAAGAGAATTTATGCATTCTTAGGAATTTTGTTTTGGTACATGTTTTGAAATAGCTAGTCTTGTATTTGCTTTAGGATTTCAGATTTGTTTGATAGTTTGTCAACATTTTGGAAAGTTATATGATATTGAGTGCTTGTTAAGAAAAAAATTACTCTTATCCTTCTCATGGATATAATTCATCAAAAAGAAACGATTGCAATTCATTTTTTTTGCATTCTATTGGAGTCGAATCTCACACATCATTAGTTTCATCTCCGTGGACCTTTCTAAGTAAAAAATACTTTAAAATCAACCAGCGCATTAATAAAATAAACTAGAAATTTTTTTTTTGTTTAATACACCAATAATAGCATAGGGTTATAATATTTGGACTAGGCAAAGTGAGTAAATTGTCCAAGATTACTAAACAAGACTGTAGAACACTAAAGAGTGATCAAATCCAATTGTTGTATAAGCATAGTCGGGAACCCCCTCTAACACAAGGGATAAACAATAGGTCGTCTATGGAAGAGAAATAGATATTACCCCTCCAAATCTTGACCAATCATAGCGGAAAGAGCGTATATTGGTGGTTTTTCTTGAGAAACTATTGGTTTCATTTGGTATCGGTGCTTCATGAATCCTGAATCCATTCGGATTCCTCAGGAGTCTTACTGGCCCGATTTTCTTTAGTTCTCTTGAAGAATTTTGGAGTTTGATATCCTGCCCATACGTTCGATCCCTGTTGACCAAAATTGGTCACCTATATTTTTCCCTCTCTTGGATTCATAAAAACAAAATGATATCAAAAGATGAAAATTTTTTAACTATTGTAAGTTCATTGTATAGCCTTTGTTCTCAGATTCACCATGCATTTCATAGGATTGGAATCAGAGTCTATACGACCAAGATATGCATTTTTTTTCGAGAAGTCCAACGAAGATATTACAAGAAGAAATGTGAATAATTTTGCTAAGTGTAATTTTCTTCGAGTCTCCCCTCCTCTCCTTTCCATACTTCACCATTTTCTCTCTTATACTCAACTCTATTACTACATTTTCCACACTTAGCCATTTTTCCTTATTCCCCTTCCATACTTAGTTATTTCCATGTTCACATTCATTTTCCCTTTTTCTTTATTTTCCCATTTCTTTTTAATTTTTCTTTCCATTTTCATTATCTCATTTTCCATTTCTTTTTCTTATTTTCCTTTTCCCTTTTTCCTTTCCCAGTTTCATGTATTTCTTTTTATTTTCCATATAATTGTTTTTATATTCCATATTTTTCATATTTCTTTCTATTTTTCACGTAATCCATTATATATATATATATATATATATATATTCCAACACCTAGTCAATTTCATGAGTTACGTTGGGTTC
>CBVK0102135372.1:0-15242 GCA_900067695.1 Picea abies
CATATGGTATTCCAGAGTCAATGCAAGGATGCATTGTGTAGATGTGGCCACGATGATTGGCACATTGGTAAAATTTTGATTGCATTATGAAAATCTTGGTGTGTTGATAATGCATGTGAAAGTAATGATGGTTTCATTCCATTTAATATGAACAATGGTTGGAAGTGATTTAATTTTAGAGTAATATAGTTATGAAATTACTTCATGGATTCAATGCAAATGTTGTAGTGAAATTATAGTGTGCATGAGATACTAACAACTTGTTTGGATACAAAAAAAGTTGAGGAATTTGCAGGTAGAGTGGTATTTGATATGGAAATGATGTAAGCCCATGAAGAAGACTAATATCTACAACTGCGAGAGCCAAACATAATGAGAAAAAATCGCACGGATGGGAAATTTTATTTTCCTGTATAAACAGATTTGAGAAATTAGTAATCGAAATTGTTATGATATGCTAACAATTTGTTGGTTGCATAGAAATTGAGAAAATTTTAGGGGATATGGTATTGGATATGGAAACGATGTAAGTCTGTAAGGAAGAATAATATCTACTACTGCAAGAGACAAAAAATTATGAGCAGAAAACTCATGTTTGGGAAAATATTTCTTTCTTGTGTAAAACAAATTTTAAAATTTATAAATAAAAATTGTATGATGATGTCTCATATTGAATGTATGCATATGATGTAGATGGGATGATTTCCATAGTTTACATATTGCTAGTGGAATTCTACCAGCAAGTTGGCATTCATCGATGTAAGAACACCTTGGAAAATGATGGGTCTCATGAGGAACTCTATAACAATGAAAGGGATGTTTGAGCCTAGAGGGTGAGTACAGCAAGAAGAAGCAAGTTGTTAATCTTGCAGAAGAAATAGGTTTCCAATCCTGAAGAGTGAACTCATGTGTGAGTTGCACTATAACAACAAGGTCGTTGTTGGTTATTTACTGGTAGTTTTCCTAGCAATGATTTTCCCTTGAGTTCCCAGTAGTGAGATTCCCAGTGACTTGTGCCTGAGAGACCTTGATATAAGAATGGTGCATATTGATGTACTAAGTATAGTGAAGGGGGTACATTCCTTGGATCATCCCTAATAAAATAATGGTACAACCTGATGGACTAACAAAAGTGAAGGGGGTACATTCTTTGGGTTGGGTAGGTCAAGAGGAAGAGAACTCATGGAAATTGAGATAGTTGTAAGAGAATTCCAGTGGTTTATGTATATTTTTTGGGTCAGGGTGCCTATGTATCCATGTTTTGGGGTCGGAGAACCTATGTGATTATATTTAGGCTGGAATATTGTGTGATTTTAGGATAAAAAATTTGATCTATTGATTAAAGGTTGGAGATCCTGGATGTGTAATTGTATGTACACCATATGGTGTTTTGTACTGAGGACGGTGCAAAAATAAGGGGGAGGGGATTGTAACATCCCTAGTTTTAATACCCACAAATTATCATGTAATTGTGTAAATGTGAATTAGGCTAGTGAGTCAATATGTTTGGGGTGAAGAGTCTATATTGATTAATGTGGATGAGGGCTGAATTCTATATTATGAACATTGAAATAATTAATAAAAGTAATAATCACTAGTTACGATACAAGAGGAATGAATAATGATGGTGGGGCTATGATTCTACAAGATAGAGGGGTCCAAGGGGGGATTATTCAGGGGTATTAATCAAACCCACGTTCCTAAAATTATTATCATTGTGTATAACCTTCTATTTGTTGTTGAGTGTTCTAAAAGCCAATCATTGAACTCATGTAAGAGGGTGGGTGTGAGAGGTCACATTCCATAGTTATTTGGGAGAATGGGATGAAGTACAATAATCTTTAGGAAGAGTGAGAGTCAATAAATCGAGGGAGAAGAAGGGAAATATGTATGAAGAATAGGGACAAGTTTTACATGGATATTTGAGAAGCAAGAGAGGATTTGAGTGTTGGGAAGAGCACCAGCCATGTTGTGCTTGAAGAAAACAATTATTGGGTTGTGGTTATGTTGATTAAGAGGCCCTTATGCCTATAAAATGGTTTTTAATCCTATAGTGCATTTTCCTATTGAGGAAATGGCTCAAGAGCCTTGTGAAGGTTGTTGTGAGCACTCCTTGAGCGGTTGAGAGTTCTTGGCCAACTGAGTGCACTGGAAGCCCTGAGAAACGAATGGTACATTATGAAGACTGTGAGAAATGAAGGGGGTACATTCCTTGGGTTGTGAAAGTTGTAGATAAGAGATATGGGGGATTGGAACTATTGTGGGAGTAGAAACTGGGTTTTGAGGTTGTTGTGTGTGGAGATTGGATAGCCAAGAGAATCAGATCTCCTTGTGGACACATAGCCTTAGATCGAGGGTGGCCTGTTCTTGAGAGGAAATGAACAAAGTTGTCTATGGTTGGGAGGTTCATCCTTCTTATGCATCCAATTGGTTAATTATTAAAAAATAAGTTATATGTTATGTTATTATGTTTATTTCATTGTGCAAATAGTTAATATGAATGTTATGTGTTTGTTGTCTGCTTGAAAAATGTATTTATTTTTTAATATATGTTATTATATGAATTTATAAATGTGGTATCAATCAATAGTTAAATATGTGTGTGATCTATAGCTGGAAAGCTACAGGACATTATTTATCTTTAAAAATTTTAATTTTTAATGAGTATTTTGCATGTAATGTTCCTCAACTCAAGGTTGGGTATGTTACATCTTGATTTATTCCATAAAATATATTCTTCAATATATATACTAATTTCTCATTCCCTTTGACCTCATACCCCTATGGTTGTTGCATATAAATATGTTCCTCCAAATCCCCATGAAGAAAAATTGTCTTTAAATCTAATTATTTAAGATGCATATATTCTACTGCCACTAGACTTAAAATAGTTCTAATTGAAGTCATTTTAACAATAGGAGAAAATATTTCATCAAAATCCATACATTTCTTAAGTGTAAATCCATTTACAACAAGTACAGTCTTGTACCTCTTGTTGCCTCCATATTCTTCCTTCAACCTGTAAACCCATTTATTTTGCAATGTTCTTTTACTCATAGACAACCGAACCAAGTCCCAAGTTGGTTTATGTACCAAGGAGTCCATATCCTCTTCCATACCTTGTTCCCACTTATTTATGGTTTCTACCTACATTGCCTCTTCATATATTTCTGGTTCACCAAAATCATACAACAATAAATAATATAGTGAAGGAGAGTATTGGTCAGGGGGTCTACTTTACCTATTACATATTTTAACAGCGCTTTCAGGATTTTGAGGTACCTGTTATTGTTTTTTGTTGAACATTTTGATTTTCTTGCACCTATGGAATTTCATTTTCTATGATTTCATCAAGAACTATGTATTATGTTTTTTTCTTTTCCTATTTCTTTCCCTGCAATTGAGCTTTGTACATGACCTTCTCATTGAATACCATATCTATAACCTTAATGATTTTGTGGTTTTCATAATCTAATAATAGATAACAAAAATAATTAACTCCATGTCCAATAAAAGTACACTTCTTGGATTTTTCCTCAAGCTTTGTTCTATTTTCTCTATCAATATAGACAAATTTTTCACAACCGAAAGTCCTCATAAATGAGTAGTTTACCTTTTTTCATGTCCATACCTCCTTTGGAATGCCACCATCCAATGAACTTGAAATCCCTATATTTATTAAGTAAACAATGGTATCCATAGCCTCTTCCAAAAAATGTAAGGGAAATCATGCATCCAATTTCATTCTCCTTGCACGCTCCATGATTGTCTCATTCATCATTTCTGACACACCATTTTATTGTGGTGTTCCTGGAACCGTTTTCTCTTTATGAATCTTGTGATATGAATAGTAAACATAAAAACCCTTTCTACAATATTCACCTCCATTATCTAGTCTAAGACACTTTAACGTATTTCCTATCTCATTCCCAACCAAATATTTCCATTTCTTAAAAGTATCAAAAACAACAACTTTTTTTTGAATGCAATAAACCTGAGTTTTCATATTCACATCATCAATAAAAGTAACATAATAGTAAGGGCCACTAAGATATGATACCTAAGATGTTCCCCATACATCTGTATGCACAATCTCTAAATTTTCACTCTTCTTTTTCTTCCCAACTCTAAGAAATATGACTCTTATATTTTCCATGAACACGGTGCTCATAGAAATCCAAATCACCCTACTTCAAATCTAGCAACAAATTCCTTAAGTGGAGAATCCATATCCCCTCCTCACTCATGTGACCAATCCTACGATGCCATAATGTTGTATCTTCTCCCGTAGAAATTAAAGTAATATAATAGTCAAAATTACAAGTACATAAATACAACATTCCTACCTTCTCTCCTTTTTCTATTATCAATTATCCTTTAATAACCTTCCATGAATTGTATGTTAATGTAATTGTACATCCTTCACTTTCCAATTTCCCTACTGAAATTAGATTTCTTCTCAAATCAAGAACATGTTTCACCTATTTCAGTAACATTTGGTTTCCATTCTATAATTTTATTTGTATCTTACCCTTTCCAACAATTTTACATTGTTTATCATCACCCAAATAAACTTGTCCAAAATCACCTTGAACGTAGTCTTGAAAATATTTCTTATGGGGTGTGGCATGAAATGAAAAACCTGAGTCTACCACTCAAGAATCATCAATATTATCTAATGAAAGGATTAAATCATCTTGCAACACATCACCTACTACATTTGTTTCTCGATTATTCTCTTGTTATCCATCTCCTTGTTTCCATTTTCAATACCAACAGTCTTTCTTCATGTGTACTTTCTTCCTGCAATGCCAACACTCCAACTTCCCAGAGATAGAATTACTCACAGCCATGACCAATCCATTCCATATTTCTAGCAATAAGAAAAAAATCAAAAGAGCCCTAACTTCATCATAAAATTTTACTCACACAAAACTTAATTGATTGGTTACTGATGGTTCCAAGAATAGTAGCAATGATTTACTATGCTCTTGATTTCCTACTTTAATTATCAACCCAAGGTTTGTAAAAACTTAAGAAGTGTTATGCATTATATGTGTAGTATGAAATTTTAGGTAGCAAAGCTTTAAAACTAATCAAAGGATAAAAATGTCAAGGAAAATCAAGTGACAAAAACATCTCTGAACTAATTGCTTGAAGGAAACACACCAAATTGAAAGTACAACTAACCTAGACTGCATGAAAAGGATGCATTCTACTGCATTAAAGAGTATTGAATTAGGAAAGTTAAAATGAAGCAAAAATATGCATTAGAGGAAATTTGGTTAAAAATGCACCCCCCAAATCCTAATACCAATTCCATGTCATACGATATTAGCCAATCAAAATGCTTTAAAATTCAAAAAAGGTGCATGTCGAAGGCAATTCTTTATTATATAATTTGGAGATTGGTGGTATTTTTTAATATCATAATTCGTCTACCCTAAGCATGATCATTGTCGAGGTTGTTCAAAATTGTCTTGGATATGAAGAGTGGGATTAATATGCTAACCGATTTTCCAACAGTTGTAATAAATGAAAGATGGTGTATTAACGTGTGTTATCGCACAAGTTGTAGGTTGGGCAAAACCTAACCCAACCACCAAATGGCGACAACTAGGAGGTCACCTACCCATTGTCACCTTAGGCAGGTGTCCACGTCACTTTAGAGGTGAGGTAGTCACTTCAAGGGGGGAATCCTGGTGACCCTAAGGGGAATGAGATGGAAAAAGATGAAGACGGTGAAGATGTCCCTAGGGGTCAAATCTAAATGGTATGAAGGTCTTGGAAAGGAGTCTTGGGAAGGTCCAAGGGTTGCCAAGTCTGTTGAATAACCTGCAAATGGTGAAGTACATGCCCGAGACACAAGAAAAGCAGGCATATATTGCAATATAATCAATTGGACGAGCAAGTTAAGCTTGTTGTCCCTAATAGCAGCTGTTAGTAACAATGTATATCAGCAATAAAATGGCACAATAAGCTGCAAGATAAATGCTAGAAATCAAGTGGAAGATACAAGAGAAAGACTAGTTAAATGCTAGCAAAACTCAAGATGAAAGACCAAGATACTAGCATGAAAAGACAAGGCTGTTGCAAACACTTTCTGCAGCAAATTATATCAGCCTTATGGCTGTAACAATCAATGTGTTACATTAAAACTCCTCCAAACTTTGCCAAAAAGTGTGCTAGAGCAAGTAAGACAAGTGTGCAAGCTTTGGGCAATTTCCAATGGTTGATTAGAGAGATATTCAAGCAATTAAATTAGGGTTTATGCAGCCCTAATGGCTGAAGATGTAAATTGTAACAGCAACAAGAACTATCCTTTTGATAGGGACGCCCTTGTGGCTGTGAGGTGCCTTAAGCACAAGGAACATAATTCAAGTTGCAAAAAGTAAATATTGCAAGAAATTATGTTGCCCAATGCAATATTTTGTTTCTCCAATGCAAGACTAGTGCCTTTAGTGTTAAAAATGCACCCCCCAAATCCTAATACCAATTCCATGTCATACGATATTAGCCAATCAAAATGCTTTAAAATTCAAAAAAGGTGCATGTTGAAACCATATTTTTATTATATAATTTGGAGATTGGTGGTATTTTTTAGTAACATAATTTGTATACCGTAAGCATGATTGTTGCATAGGATGAAAATTTTCTTGGATATTGAGAGTGGAATTAATATGATAACGGATTTTCCAATAGTTGTAATAAATGAGAGATAGTGTATTAAGGTGGTATTAATGTATTTCCATTTTTTATTACTAACATTAATTAATTTGTATTTTTTTAAATCACTTGTTTTGATAATAATAATAATAATTATTATTATTATTATTAAATAATAATAATAAAAATTAAAAAAGTATCTATATATTACCTTTCAGGAACAAAAATTATAGTAGCGTCTGAAATGTCAAGGAACTATTTGTGCTCAATTTCCCTGAAGGGAAACCAATTCAGCATGTCTCTCAATATTAAAAGCACCAAAAATTAAACTACATTAACTGAATCACCCCGTAGGGAAAACCGATTCAGCTGAACCTGTCATGCAAACTAGAAGACCAAAAAATACTAGCTCTTGACAAACAAAGTGGAAAAATTGTGCTAGGCATTGTATACGGCCCAAGAGGATGCTTCCAGAAACATAAACAATTAAAAAAACTAGGCATGCAAGTTGACACTTGTGCGCATGTCGGTGCTCATGCAGTCCTATGGTCGCTTTTCTCCATGTCGCACTCTGCAGCCACCTGGATAGTTGGAGTAAATATCACCTCTGAAGTTTTTGGGGCACTGGTATCCAGTTCTGGAGAGTGCGGGGAGCTGAGCAGGGTCATGAGAAGAGATTCAATTTTCTCCCCTTGTTTGTCCATGTGTTCAAGCCAAAAGCACGGGTAATCCACATATTTTCTGATAGCAAAAACCAGGTCGTGTAATATCGCCACTGAGTCATGAATTCTTGAGCATGAAGCAAAATCCAACCATGAATGGAGTTGGCCTAGAGGCTCTTCCAAGTGAGTGGGGGTTTCCTCCAAAGGATCCAGGACAAAGGGTGGTGGAAAGGGGACGAAGGGTGGTGGCAAGGGGACGGAATGCTCAAGTGAGTTTGTCGGGTGGACTGTGGCTGGATAAGAAGAAGAGGCCAAATCCTGGATTGGTCCAGGAGAAAATCCCAAAGAATTTTCGTGGAGGTCAAACCACTCCACATGAAAATCCCAAGGCAAAGATAGAGGCAGAAGGTATCTCTCACCCAGATAGGACTGGGCGGAAGAGGAAGGTGAGGAGCTAGGCAACAAAGCAAGGACAAGAGGGGGTCAAATAGCTATAATTTCTTTGTTATGATACTAGACAGGGCCTCATTTTGGGTTCCCACGAAGTTGAGGCATAGACAAAATGAATAAAGAGGAAGGCAATACAGCTAGGGCTGGCAAGGCAGAGAGAAAGAATGAAGGAGTAGATAGAAACCAGACAAGACACCAGAGGGAGGTGAAGACCAGAGAGGGATGCAAACTAGAGGGTTGTTCAACGGGAAGTGAGGAGGCATGATGGTCCAGCCGAGGAGCGGCAACATAATAAGAAAACTGGAGTGGATGGTCACACGCGCGCAGAGGTTATGGCTAGAGTCATTCCTCCATCGCCTAGACAAAAATACAGAGGAGGATCATTTAGTCAATGGCTCGTAGAAATGAATGTTTCAATCACTTATCGGGGGGAATAAAAGTGGAGAGGCATTGCATGTGTCTATCACGTGGTCGATGCAGGGCTGGAAGATTCCACCCTCTCTAATGGATGTGTGGCACCTACTAACACCCCATCTGGGGGTCTATCTGTGTTGAGATCCTGAGTTATGTAGTCCTATAAGATTGGATGATCCTTGTGGGTGGAGGACATGCAGAGAATATATGGTCCGTCTAGAGCCACCCCTATATTGAAAAAATTGTCAGCTATATGATTTTCTCTCCTTCAAATATGGGAGGGGATGAGAGCTAAGTGAGGCCAAGTAAGAGTTGCAATGGTGTTGAGTCCAGTGGTGAGTCTCCAATAGGGGGAAATTTTTTCTGGGTCCACTCCATTAAGAATTCATGTGAAGAGGCTAAGAATTATTTGGGAGTCCCCCTCGACAACCAACTGATGGTAATCATGATCTTTAGAGAGTTACAGACCTTTAATAAGACCCTAAAACTTTGTCGCGTTATTATAATTATGTCTAATTCTACCTACAAATATGAGTGTGATGCTTCCCTACCTATTGCGGAAAACCACTTTGAATCTAGCCACTCCCAGAGTTCCTTTGGAGGCGTCATCAAAGTTTAACTTGATAAATCTTGGTGGAGCAGGAGACCAATGAGAAGGGTTTCCCTTGGTCTGGGATCTCTGAAGGTTCCTGGAAGGAGAGGGGTTGAATTTGATATTCCATTTGTCCAAGATGTGTTGTTCATGAGGAGAACCTATCAAGTCCTCATCTCCCTAAGGTTGCAGGTGGATGGTTTCTTTGATGTTGCCATGAATTTGTTTCCATACTAACCGCCAATCAAGATGAGTGGAATGGAAGATGCGCATGTTCTTCTCTTTCCAAAGTTTCCAGAGTATTAAACCAGGAAGTAGCTTCCAAATGTGGTTGAGGATGGGAGAGTGAAAATCTAAGTCTCTCCATCCTTCTATGGTTTCCTTGAGGCCTTATCAATTGTGATATGTTGCACACATGACTTTGGCACATTGGTCCCATATTTGAGAATTGTAGGAGTAGAGGTTGAGCAAGTGATTTTGAATTTTGGAATCCCCTAGGAAAAGCAGGAAAATGGAGGGCCTTACGAATCCTCTCTTCATAATATTATCCCAGTTAAGGATACTTTTGTGTGTTATAAGCCAAAGGAAAGTGCTAATTTTGGGCCAATGCTTAGTCAACCAAATTTGCGTCCATACCTGCTCTTGGGGGATAAGGTGCAAGGATACCTTGATACTATAGGATTATTGAATATTAAAGGTTCCCCGTGATGATCCAGGTGGATATCGGTCGCCACCCACCTTTTCCAACTGGCTCAAAATGGTTTTCTGGCAATTTTGGTAATTTACTTTTTTTAGCAGTTTTTAACTTTCGAGGCCATTTTGAGGGCCTAAATGAAGGTTTTTTGGGATCGAGATTCTCAATGATAGCCGAAGGCTCTGATTGATCCCCCAAAATGAATCTCCTTGAAGATACCTTTCCAACAATCTATCGTGCACCCCAAACGGAGATCGTATGCCAAAGTTACGCCCTCGGGAAGTTGATANTCTTTATTATATCTCCGCTCTCATTTTGTGCCAAAAATAATATGGATCACGTGAGGAGTGCCCCCATATTAAAATGTCCTCTCCCTGAAGATTTGAATTTTTCTAGAGATGGTCAAATCGTGCCAAGGTTGGAGATCCACGTGCTCTAGAATGTGGAGTTCCATTCAAGAGGATTTCCAGCGATGTCAGGTGAACCAGGGGGTTCCTTTTTCCAGTAGTCCGCTACTGTGACCAAACTCTCCTGAGTAGTGGGGGCAAGGAAATTTTCGTCCAGAGAATCATGTGCCAGAGAAGACCATTAGTGCCAAGATTCATTCCAAAAAGAATTTTTTCTTCCATTCTGCACTTCCCAGAAGGCATGATCAGCAATTAGGGAGTGGCTTTTCTTAGAGACATTCCAAATCAAGGATCCTGGAGTGTTTTCGTCCCATATGATTAGATGCTTTTCTGCTATGTTTGGAGCGTATTTATGTCTCCATAGTCTATCCCAAAGATCATTTGGGTGCTTGAGCCACCTCCACCAAATTTTAGCACTGCAGAATTTGTTGAGAGTAGTTAGGTCCCACAATTTGAGACCTCCCTTTAGTTTTGGTTTACAAATATTTTCCCAACTGATCAAAACTACTTTTCGACTTGTCTTTACCCCCTGCCAAAGAAATTTCCTATGCAAATTTTTGATGGCAGTTAAAATAAATCCAGGAGCCGTTCGAACCGAAAAAGAGTAAATGGGAAAGGATTGAAGGATAGATTTGAGGAGGATCAGATGACTGGAAAGGTTGAGTGAACGAAAATTCCAATAGAAAAGTATTTTATCCAGGGAAGAAAAAAGTCCTTCCCAAGAGTTGTTTCAAAGAGCTTTCTCTATAAGGGGAATGCCAATGTATTTGGATGGAAGGGAGCTACGTGTGAAGCCCAGGATATTAGTAATGTGAAGTTGGATGGTGAGTGGAGTGTTAAAAAATAATATCTAATATTTATCTTGGTTGATGTCCATTCATGAGGCATCACAGAAGGTTTGAATAATAAATAGGATCTGATGTGCTTCACGAACCATTGGAGAACCCAACATTAAGGTATCATCAACGAACCGATTGTGGGAGACTGGAGATTAATGTCATTTAGGGGTATCCCAGCTAAAGATCCATTGGCAATGGATGCTTTGATTAATCATCTTAGACCTTCCACCATGATGATGAAAAGGAAAGGGGACATGGGATCCCCTTGTCGTATGCCACGAGAGGGAGAGAAGGGGTGGGAGGGAACTCCATTGATTAGTATAGAGAAGAAAGAAGAGGAAGTGAGGTTGAGAATCCAGTCTATCCAGCCATGTACAAAACCAAAAGCAAGAAGAATAGATTTCATGTAAGCCTAGCTTATTTTTTAAAAAGATTTAGAGAGATATAACTTTAATAACGTACCTGGAGTACTCGTACTTTGAAGGGAGTGGATAAATTCATGAGCGAGGATGACGTTGTCAATAATTTTCCTACCTTCAACATATCCTAACTGCTCAAGATAAATGATGAAGGGAAGGAGGGGTTTAAGGTGTCAGGAAATCACCTTCATTAAAAGATTATAGATTACATTGCAGAGAGAAATTGGCTTGAACTACTTAGGATGAGTAACTCCTTCTTCTTTAGGGATGAGGGTAATGAAGGTTGCATTGAGCGCAAGGAGAACCTGACCAGAAATTCGAGAGTCATCAATGATTTTGCATATTTCTTCCTGAATCATGGGCCAACGGTAGTGAAATAAATAAGTCATGAAGCTGTCAGGAACAGGAGAATTTCCTTCGGGAATTTCTTGAAGCACTAGGTATACTTCTTCCATCGTGATTGGTCTCAACAAGACTTCATTTTTTTCCTAATTTATATTGAATGGAATGTGTTGAGTGATTTTTTCAATGGCATGAGATCTGTCGCATGGGGGTTCGGACATCGGATCTTGATAATAGGACACCAGTTCCTGCTCAAGTTCTTCGTGATTTTGGAGCATTTGGCCTTGCTCCAATAAAAGGTGCAATATACGGTTGATATGCTTACATTAGATCGTCGATCTACGGAAGAACTTGGTGTTTCGTTCCCCCTCTTGAATCCATTGTATCCTGGATTTTTGCCTCCACATGATCGCCTCTTAAGAACACCTTTCATCCAACCATTATTTAATTAATGCTTCCTGCTCTTTGAGTTTCTCTTTGAGACCCTGATTCCTGATTTGGATCTGAAGGAGATTCATTTGATCATTCAAATTCCTTTGGAATTCGAAGATATTTCTGAAGTTTTGTTTGTTCCAAAGCTTGAGGCGCTGCTTAAAGTTTTTTAGTATTTGTTGAAATCGATACATTTTGGAACCATGAGGGATGGTCGATTCTTATCACCATGTGGGGGCAATGGTTTGGAATTTTAGATGATTGATCCAAAATCGCTCAAATCTAAAGGGATTGCACCCTGAAGAGCTAGAGATTTCCAACCAGAGCTGAATGGGCCAATGATTAGACTCGGAGGTGTCAAGGATACTAGCTTCCAGTGAGAGACCATCCATCAAGAGGGATTTTGATATGAGGAAGTGATCTAGACGAAACGCAACCTATTGGGACCCTAAGCGCTCGTTCAACTAGGTAAAGAGGTCATTTTGGGTTTCAAGTTCAATGAGACATAGCTTATCGATTAAGGATTGAAAGTGCTCATTTTCCACCTCGAGTCTATGAATCCCTCCTCTTTTCTCTTCTAGGTTGCAAACCATATTGAAATCACCACCCAGTATCCATCTACGATCTTCAGTGAGGGTAGCAAGCCAGTCAAGATTATGAATTAAGTTGTGCTTTTTCCTCTGAGTAGTAGGGCCATAAAAATTTGTACGGAAGTCTGGCCTATTGGATCCAATGAGCCTGTATTCTGTCGAGATTGTTCATCTGGTAGTGAATAAATTCTCAAAGATCATAGAGCTAGGGTTCCATAGGATGGCCAAACCATCGGTCATGCTTATTGCATCAATGCTCATCATTTTATCTTGCTTCCAACAGTGAGAAAGGATTTGGTTTGTCCCTTCACTTGCACATTTCGTTTCTTGTAGAAACAAAATGTCAGGTTGTTCCTCTATGATGTGATCTCGTAGAAGCCTTTGATTGCTACGACCGTTGAGTCCCTGGATATTCCAAGAGATGAGATTCATGATGAGGAAGGGGGGGTAGGGGGAAATTTGTCATAGATAAGGTGTATCTGACTTGATTTTACAATGAAATGATCGATTCCCAGTATGATTTGTTGGGTGGATTTTATGCCTCTTTTCTTTTCGTCCTTCTGAAGCTTACGTTGCTCTTCCTGTTAGTTGCACTGGATGCCCAATCCAAAAATGGATCTAGTTGTGAAACCCACTGAGGAGTTGAAGAATACCTCATGAACTTTGCTCAGCTAATATGGAGGGATGGTATACAGTTCATGTTTGTGATAAGATTATTATAGATGCACCAAGTCTATTCCTGCGAGATCATGTTCATCTAAGTCCATTTTGGAATCTCCTTATTCGAGGTTATATGCTTCACCATCCTTGATGTGGTAAGGAGAAATGGGATGGATTTGCTCCAAGACAAGGGTATTCATCATTTTTCCTTTTGTGTTGCTTTGGGTTGCAACTTTTTGAGGAAGAATCTGTGGTTCATCCATGTCCTATTGAATTTTTTGAAGGACGTCAAAAGAGTTTCTTGAGGGTGGTTCCCTAGTTGTCATTGTCACTATTTTCCTGGTCACTTGACGATGACGTCTAGCCACATGAATGAAGTCATATTTTGATTTACTTGCTTCATGGTTATCGTCCTTTCTAGCGGTGTTAAGAGGACAATCTCTGAAAATATGTCCATGTTCGTGACATTTTCTACAGCGAAAAGGTATGTGCTCATAATCAATAGTTTGAGACCAATCCTCATCATGATATTCAAGGGATATGGAGTTTGGGAGGGGATTTGAAATATTAATATAGACACAGATGTGAACATATGAGGTGTACCTTCTCTGCTTGGTTGCCTTAAAGGATTTCACATAGATGCCAATGGTATTTCCAATGCCAGCCAGGATCTCTTCTAACCAAAACTCCTGTGGAAAGGAATATAAATGGATCCAGACCATTTCATGCACAAAGTATTATTTTTTAGGGCTAAACTTCTTTGTCCAGAAGCATCGAAAGAGGTCAGTTGAGTTGAAGAAATATGGTCCCCCTTCAAAGATGTGGTGTTTATCTTCTAGGTTGTGAAAGATGATGGTGAAAAAACCATTGGAGCCTAGTTGTAGGTCATAATGACCTTTGGGTTTCCACTACTGGTGCATCCATTTCACGAGCTTGTGTTCGAAAGGCCATAGGCCTAATAATATTCCTACCAAAGCATAATCCCTCGTGTATTGTTTTTGTTCTTCGATTCTGGGTGTCTTGATCACACATTTCGGTGCTAACGGTGCCTGATGGATGCATTTCCCAGGTTCCCAAGGATGCGTCGACTTTTCCTGAGCTGGTCCTGTATCAATCTCCATATATTTTCCTTTAACAGCACCTTCGAAGAAAAAATGAGAGCGTAGGTCAGGGGGTGGTTCAAATGACGGCCGGAGGAAGTCACCGCTTGAGTTTTCCTGCACCAAGACTTGACTATATGAGGCGCCTCATGGCCCTCCCCCGTTCGAAATCATGGCTTGCCCCACCGGGGGCAGATGAATGCAATAGAGAGCCACGTAGAAAACCCTAACTCCTAAAAATTAGAAATAATAAATATTATAGAAAGATATGTAACGATATCTATATAAAAATATATTATATTATATTTTTTTTTGAGTGTTTTCAATTTTTTTCATAGTATATCTCTATGCACAATGATTCTTAGACAATCCTATAATATTCATTATGAAAGTGGTATAATTTTTAGATTTTTAGTTCAATATTATGGTATGATAATGGTGTAATTTCTAGATTTTTCATTTTAAATTATGTCTTTATTATGAGAAAAGAAATAGTAAATTTTTTATTTTAAAAATATTTAATATTTTTTTCCGTTTAAAGACTTCATTGCATTCCCCGGATGGGGTGACACGCGGCACTCTTGTGACACTAGGCTTAGCACTAAGCCATGGAATAAATGCCGATGGCCGCCACCCACAAGCCTGCATTAACGATGGTGGACGAACGTAGCAGCAGTTATACGACGGAGGGACACCTCCCTCGCGCGATCACTCTCGCTCACAACGCACTCAACATGACAGGGTTTAATGGGGGTCAGGTGACTTTGGCCTCTGGTAATTCACTTTCTTATGAGCATGGGCAGAGTGGGTCTGCTCCTGCTTCGGCTCTCATCTTCGCATGGGCACTCTGGTGCAGTGCTGCACCCCTCTCATCCTGGCTCACTCCCATCTCATTGCATTTTGGTGAGGAAATTCCCAGCATTTGGCTTTTTTATGTGCCTGGACAGAGTCGGTCTGCTCTTGCTCCAGCTCTCC
>CBVK0102135373.1:0-20460 GCA_900067695.1 Picea abies
TTGCATGGCTCTCTCCTCCGTGCAGAGCATCTAGCTCTGGTGTTCGAACTCCGAGGCCACTTGGCAGACCTGGAGCATAGAGCCATTCTCATGGGCCAGCATCTAGACCTGCTCCTTGACGCATATTCCAATGTTCCAGCTAAGCAAAGGTGCCCTCTCTGCTCGCAATCATTTGCCATCCCAGCTGGGTCCACATGGCAGTCAAGCAGGGGCGACAGGTCACCGGGCATCTAGGTCTTTATGTTTTTCTTGGTTCTTAGTTTTATCATGTTATTGTTTTATGCCATCTAGACTATAGCCATTTGTCCTGGTTTCCTCTGGGCAGGACAGATGCTACTTTGTTTCCTGTTTTATCATGCTACTGTTACATGCTCTCCACTTATGCTGGTTTCCGGTAATCGGCAGCATTTTTGGTGACTCGGACCTATTTCACTGTATATTTTGTCAAAGTTTCTTCGATAATTTAATATAGCAGGTTCCACTTCTTTACTTAAAAAAAAAAAAAGACTTCATTGCATTAATCCAAGGGAATAATATTGTGGGCTTCCAAAACCATGGGACACAAAATCCATGGGTCACTAATACCATGGGCCCAAAATCCACTTGTTTACTTAAAATAGATTTGACTCTTTTACCGAGTCAAGTTTATTCTAACATATATATCATATTTTTCCTTCAATAACAATGAATTATGATTTTATCATATTTCTAAAAAAACAATTATATATATGGAAAATTATGTTACCTAAATGATTCACTAGTGATTTTTAAATGAATATATATTATTTATTCTACAGTATAATTTTGAGTATCTGTAATTTTATATATTATTAATTCACTAGTGATTTTTATTTATTCTCGAACATGATTTTGAGTACGTGTAATTTTATATATTATTTTTAATAATATTTAATAGTTTTCTTTTAACTTTACACCTTGAAAAATTGGTCCAATAACTTTTAATATGGCATTGTGTATTAAATTTTCTTTCCTTATTTTGGGGGAAAATACTACATCGAAATTCATCTTCATAAATTGATATTAATATAAAATATATATTTAAAGTAGTTTGATAAAAGTGAAGTAACCACGGGTATAAAGTGAAATATTAAAAAATTGTCCACACAACATTATTTTATTAATTTCTTGATTTTTCCTTAGGAGGACATTTTTGATTTGAAATTTCCTCTAATGAAAACTGTGATAGAAGTAAAGATGTAAACTAAAATTGTAATGGAATTAAATTTACACTAATGCATGAATAAAGCAAGCTAAGCCTTTGATCAATATCAATCTAAATTTCCTTTTATTGTTTATTGAGTTTTTATGAAAAATAAGATTAATCTAAATCAAGATCCAGGATACTCCTACAAGAAGCAAAATGAAGTCTAAAATATGTATTGCAAGTCTTTAAAAGCATTGACAAAGCTAGACTATAAATAAATGAAGTGAATCTATGGTTCTTATCCTTGGGACTAGACTATAAATAAATGAAGTGAATCTATGGTTCTTATCCTTGGGAGGCACCTAGGAGTGCTCCAAAAGGTTATTGAACATTTCTATAGGATGTTGTTGTAACTGGCCAATTAGTCATAATCTTAACAGAAACAAAAATTGATCATGCAAAACTAAATCCAACTTCAATAGAGAATGAAATATTATCTAAGCACTAACTAATATGCATGAAAACTACAGAAATAGTAAAAAGGGTCCTTGATCCCTCTTGGATGGGCCCTACCCAAGAAGCACAAGGAACCTAGAAGAAACCTTAATATACTAAAAGAAGAACCATCTTTATTTCATAAATATCAATTAATACATTGGGATCAAGAAAGTTGTAAGTTCTCAATACAAGTCTTCACAAAATCTCCACGTAATACTTCTCCAAACTTCTCTATATCTCTCTCCTAGACTTAGAGGCCTATATATAGCTAGAAATTTTGACCTTCCTTCCTAAATCAAGGAGAGGATTGAGTGAATTTGGGGTCATGGCCCTTTACATTTGTATCTCTAACTGTTGTTGGTCAAAAGTGGTCATAAATGCACCAGGAGCACACTAGGAGGTAGGTATGGACAATTTTCCTTAATCTTTGGTTGTCAACTTCTTTGAGGAGACAAAATCCTTTGATTCTAGTGCGTTGGTGCCCTTGATTTTTGTAGCTCGACCTGGTTGGTGGAACACACATATTTTGACAAAATATTAGAGCAAAAAGGTACATAATACACAAAAATCCACCTCAATCAAACGTTCATTAAACAATATACAAAATACCCATGATTGACTATTAAATATCTGTCTCTTATACACNNTTGACTATTAAATATGGTCAAAAAGTAAATATTTAGTCAATCTAAGGTGGAAAAGAGTGTCAAAGATGAACCTCTAAAATGCACAATATTGGGGCTCATCAGTTACCGTATAAAACACAATTAAATAATCAACAATATACCCAGATTCCAACATCTTCATATTAAATAAATGATTTTATAAGAAATACCTTGTTGTAGGATGAGGATTGTTCATACAATCTAGCCAATGCCTTCATCAAATCTTATTTTTTGTTTTCTTTTGAAATGTTAAAATCCACCACTTCTACCAAGCATAGTCGTATTGTTCCTAGTTCCTTTCTGTTAAGAACCTCCTATTTGTCATCCTTCATAGTCATCGACTTCTTTACTATTATACCCAATTGTAGGAAATATTCTTCTAATATAGTTCTCCATTTGCATCTTCCATAGCTAGTAGTTTTGGTCATTAAACTTCTCAACCCTAAACTTTCATTTTTCTTCTTCCATTTATCCCACTTGAACCAGGAACCCTCCTTTCCTACAATTTTATTATCCAAATAGATCTTTGGCTCTGATACCAGTTGCTAGGAATAGAATCGTGGAGCAATAAAATAAAACAAATAAAAATGAATGTGTAAATAAAACACAGAAGAACAGAATACAAGGGAGACACCTATAAATGTGGTTCACCTAATATGGGATACATCCACGAAGAAACAACCAATCATTTCTTTATTTTGTCCAAAACCTGAAGGGATAACACCTACAACACATCCATTGCAACCTCATCTTCACTCTCTTAGAGTCTCCTCTCTCGGTCATAATACTCTCTCTTATTATTGTTTTAACTTCACCATTAAAATACAATATATAGGAACCTGGAATCCAAAATCCCTAATCTATTAACCTAGATCATATTGCAATATTAATTCCTTAACTAGAATTAGAAAATCATGGGCTAGAAAACTGTGTGCCAAAACCGCTAAAAACAGACGAAAAAAACCACCCAAAAATAGTCTCCTCTCTAGGTCACAATACTCTCTCTCATTATAATACAATATTTAGGATCTCACAACATCCAAAATCCTTAATCCATTGACCTGGATTATATCACAACCTTAACTCCTTAATTGGAATTAGAAAACCATGGGCTGGAAAACCATGTGCAAAAACCACCCAAAACAGACACAAAAAAAATGCACAATTTTTTTTCTCTAGGGTTGTGTCCCCTCATTACACCCAGCAAAATATAACGATGCATGGGGATAATTGTGCAAAGAATATAACACAAACCCCCACTAGGGACTAGGATCCGAACGTGGTTGAAACAAGACCTCTAAATTAGGAAGATAACCAGGCTCCACAACCAATAGGAAGATGATTTTTCATACAAAAGCATCCTCATCTAATCAATCATTGAGGGAAACACTTGTTTGAAGGGAGGGGCATGTTAATCCCTAAATATTGGGTCATTTCGTTGTTATTTCTATATTGGTATTGTCATTAGGGTTCGGCTAGGTGAATTATTTGTAATTGTATTATTTACCTCCTATATATACTAAGGAGATATAGTTTTGATATCATCAAGAATTATTTGTAAACTTAAGGTGTAAAGGAGGTTTCCTCCTCAAATTAGCATTTATGTTCATTCACTTTTTATTGTTTGCAAGGCATGGAATTACTTATTCTTTCTATTTTATGTTATTTTGGGTTTTGGTCCATAAAAAACATATCCTATGAGTCCAAGTGTGTGTTTTCCATCCTTCTCAAATCTATCCTTAGCGTCCCTTGATGTGCCTTTAAGCCTATCAAAAGTTTCAAGAACAAGTTAATGTCATATGTTATTCGATTAGGTCAAATGAACAATGATTTCTTCAATTAATAGTGTATTATATTTACCTTTCTAGCCCTCTAACTTTTAGCTTATTTCCCTTTTTTTCATCTTCTTCTCCCTATATTCCTCCACTAGTGCATCCTACTCACTTTTGGGAATTAATAAAGTATGTTCATAATTAGTGTAACATTGCATATTTATATGGTAGGTGTCCTACATTAGCTACAAATACTCCCATGTCATTGAAGAAGCAACATTTTGGTTGAATGTTTGTCCAAAACCATGTAAACAATAAACATTGTTTTCAAATCAATGTCTTGTTATGTATAGTTGATTTGGATGGTTGGTGTGAAAATACCTAACACATTCTCATGTAACTCAAAATAAAAAATGTTATTCCGTAGCAACATAATCATATATTATGATTGTACCTATAAAATCAACATAAAATATTAGTTTTGTATAAATCAAATGAGTTGAGAGATTGTTAAAATAAGTCAAACCAGCAAAAAAAGGAGATGCTTATTAAAGTATTGGTTCGGTCACCTTTCTTTATTTATCCGTTCGCCCCACTATATTTAAGTAGTTCGCCCCACTATCAGTAGCGAAAATATTAGCAGCTTGAGGTATAACCTTATTAATACAGTTGGAGATACTCACCTTGAGGTATAACCTTATTAATACAGTTGGAGATACTCACTTTTTTTGGTCAGCAAAGGGTCGTGCTTCTAATAGGAGATGCCACAGCTCCCGCCAACCGCTTCACAACCTTTCTTCAGTTGGGACAAAGAAAAACATTGCCCAAAAAAACAACGGAAGCGTAGCAATGCCTTCATAAAGTATATTCATTGAACGTTTCACAACCCCTATTTCTTTATTAATGCAGCCCACCCCTATTGATTTATGAATACAGGAAGTTGCTAGGAATGAAGCCCTTTCACTGGGAGGATCAGATTGATTTGGCCATTAACAAGTGAATCCCATAGCATAGGTGGAAAACTAATGTGGTATTTCCCCTTGACCTCAAAGAATAAGTGTAGATGGGGATTTTATGAAGAAAATCAATGTGAGAAAAAAAGCAATCTTTCACCTATGATATGTAGGGTGTCAGCACAAATAAAATGGTTGAATGATCTAGGCTCCAGCCATATTCAACAAGTGAAACCATAAGCATAGAATTAGGGTCAGCAATTGATCTTTATCCCTTCAAGGAGAAACCATTCGGTCAAGCGAAGCGATAAACCAGAACCGGCCAGGGAGAGTGGGAGAGGTTTAGCTAAGTGATAACCTATTTGTTAGTGACGAAAGTGAAGCACACAAGAAAGTCATATTTAAGAATGATGTGACATCGGCCTATTATATTATAGGGGGATTCGATCCTTCATTTCGTAATTATATTATAGGGGGGCAGCTTCCATTAAAGAAAATGAGGTCCCAGTATATTTAACGAGTGATTGTTACCATCAAGTTCAACTTTATAACTAATAGGAACTATCCCATTTTTCCCCTTGATCCGCAAATGAGAGCAAAAGAAAGGGCCAAGCCCATGCATTATGGAATCTTGGCGGGGATGGAATATTCTTTTTCTATTTTGGGGAATGAAGGGATTGATTTCCTGAATGTTTGATGTTCCATAGGGAGAAATAAATGTAGGGAAGACGAATGTTTGATTAAGGGAGATCCTTAAGGTATATATATATATATATGAGATATTAGATATCTCTTTGTATATTATGTTCTAGTACGAGTGATTATGAAATCATCCCATCTGATGCTAAAGCATAATTACATATATAAATAATGACCAATAGCACTCATATTTTCTTCCCTCAATACGTCCTTGTGGAACGAAGATTACTTTAGAAACAAAATGAATTTATTCTAGTCATTATTGAGAGATTTTTCATACCATATTCGCCCCCCACCCAAACCCAAAGCTAGAGATTGTGATCTACATCCATAGCTAAAGCACTATCAAAGTTCGGGCATGGCATATTGAGTTTGTTGTGCACTCATTTCACCCTCCCCCTGTGGGACACCCTACTCCTTGTTGAATGCTACATGGCTATATTCATGCATTTAGTTGCCACTGCCCATGTGTCATTCTTACGAATTTTCTCACATTCATGTTATACTTCCACTTTCTGAGATGCCCTCCAATGCTCTCCATATTTTCAAATTGGGTATCGCCAACTTGATTTTGATGCTCCTACATCAGAATCCCAACGTTAGAAGAAACAAAAACACATCCTCGTCTTAGTAATGCCTCCTCCATCTCTCTTTCTTACCTTCTAACTTCTTTGTTGCTACAATCTCTTTTCTTCTATGACATCTTCTTATTTTCTTGCCTCGTTTCCTGATTTTGCTTCAACAACTTATTTAATGTGTTCCCTTGCCCTTACTTATCGAAGTCTTCTTTTGGGAATGAGAGAGAGGAGGAACGAGAGTGTGACAAGAGGAGGAATGAACCACCCCCAACTTGTGGGATAACAAGAGAAATGATAAGATCCCTTTCCATAACGTGAAGACCTTACCTTCTCCCTTGAATGAGGTACATTTATATATGAATGAAGGCAATGAAGGAAGATAGAACTTAGTTTCTCACATATAGTGATGGTGAGACCCTTTATATAGTTACCCGCTATATTGACCAGCTACTCCACCCATTCCTTGGTTATGTCACGACGAGTTACCCAGTTTCTCCAGTCTACTTTGTGAACTAAAAAATCCAAGTAGCTAGAGGAACGAAGTCGCTCGACCAATAGGGTATTAGTGAAATAAGATATCGATGTGTCTATAAAAAATTAAATACCTTGACGATTTATTAAGATAACCTTAACGATTTCAAGGTATAATAGCGACAGCGAACAAACCTGTCACCTGCCAATAGTAGTTCCCACCAGAACATCATATTACGTAAATAAAGAAAGAAATAAGACAATAATTGAAACACCAAACCAATTAGTTTGTGGTATTTTTGACTGTACAAAACCCAGTCGAGTGTTGGTACCTACCTAGTTTCAATCTCCCTCCTTCCCGGCTTTGCATCAAGAAATACATAGCTGCACTTATTAGCCCTAAATCTGTAGCCCAACTAAGAGGCATGGGAATAATAAATATCTTTTCATTCCAGTGCTAGGACCTACCTTCACAAATAAGAACAATCCATAGCCTCCCAAATTGTCAACCTAGGAACCCAACCAAGTCCATTCGCAAGGATCGATCAACAGCCTAGGGAAACCCAAACACATTGAGAACCAACCTTCCCATCCACCATGAGTTCATCAGGCACCACCCCATTAATCCAATGGCCTTCGACCAAATCCATATCCCATCCCCTCACAAGCGACCACCCAGATCACTATTCCCATTGACTGTGTTATCCCAGGACCAATCGCATCAATCCATTTTTCTTAGCCACCCCTCCAACCTTTAGTCGGCACCTTCCATCCATCCAACATCCACCGTCCTTCCATGTTTCATATCGATATCATAATTCCCCTCTTTGTCCAGCCCCAACCAAGCCTCGAGGGTTTCAAATCCTGGCCCAGTCCAATCAAAACTAGTCATACTTCAATTAATCTACCCGGAACCAATCGCTTCCTAGCATTCCCAGGACCTCTGCCACCAGGGGGGAATAAAACACCACTTGAATCCCAATCATCCATCCTTGATCATCTCATTCATTGGCTTGGAATCATTCCAATGTGCCTACCCAGTGCCAATAGTTCTTCCCAATGACCTTTGTTTCTTTCCCCACCTCCGGAACCAATCGCTTCCTAGCATTCCCAGGACCTCTGCCACCAGGGGGGAATAAAACACCACTTGAATCCCAATCATCCATCCTTGATCATCTCATTCATTGGCTTGGAATCATTCCAATGTGCCTACCCAGTGCCAATAGTTCTTCCCAATGACCTTTGTTTCTTTCCCCACCTAGTTTCCTTAGGAAAGCCACCAGGCTTGTTTTTCACCGGTCTTGATTGCTTGGTTCAACCTACATGTTTCACAACCCAGTCGGTCTTCAATGAGTCCCATCCATATCAGTATGGAGTCTAGGTTCACTCATTTCCCTTTGCTCTTTTATCCCCTTCAATGAGAATATAAGTTCATCATCCATGTGTAAACTAGTAGCCAGTGACCCAGTGCTATCAACAATTATCATCGAGGGATAAGGACCCATAGGTTTAGTGAGGTTATCATTAGTATGTATTCCACTAGATGCATGGGGACATGGCTGGTATCATTCATAGAAATAGTAGAGGCACCAACAGTAGAAGCATGAGTAAAGGCATGTAATGCCCCGGGTTTGAGTCCTTGGATTAATAATGTGTTTTTTTTTATTTGATGAAAGGATGGAGTGCTTATAAATTTGAAAGCTCGAAGTGCCTAGAAATGTAATACTTTGAATATATTAATAAAACACATTGTTGGTTTCAAGACAAACAAGGAAAGAGATTGGGTTCTATAATTCCATGAGAGAGGAGGCTAAAGGGGGCTAAGTCTTTTTATTATATTTTATTCACCCGTATTGATTTTAGTTGGGAAAAGTGGTTACATGAACTTCTTGGGGAAGACTATCAGGCAATTTATTGCATGTAATTATACAAACCCCATTTTTTGTTGTTTTGGGGTTCCTCATTCTTTTTTACTCACTCATTTTGGTTCCTCGTTCATTATTGCTCTTGGTCTGGGCATGGGAAATGAATTGTGGGAGGAAAAGAGCCATTACTTGTTGGTTGTAAATAACTATTGATTATTATATAAAGGAATGGATGCTAGTGTGCATGAGAATGATGGTAGTTGTGAAAGAATTTTCCATGACTGAGAATCCTTTGGGTTTTCAGCGTTGTGATTTCTTGACCATTAGGACTGGATCCCTGAAAAATAAGTGGAACAACCTGAGGGACTACATTGCAAAGAAATGGGTTCATTTCTTTTGGTTTTGCAAGCTAAAGGGGAAGAGAGATGGTAAACTAGGATTTTTATGTGGTTGGGAAAAATGTGAGAGCATGTTGGCTTATTTTCATGTGTTTTAAATTCATCCTAGGACCCATCCTTGTGGATTCATAGCCTTGGATCAGGGGTGACCTGCTATTGAGATCTAGAACAACAATGTCTATGGTTGGGTGGAACATCCGACATCTGCAGCCAGTTGGTGAATGTTTATTTGAAAAGATATGTGCTCTCTGTGTTTTCTTTGTAATTTATACTTTGTTGTGTATTTATTATCTCTAATATATATGTTTATATCATGCATGTTTGTGATTAATGTTATGCATAGCCTGTATTCTTTTATTTTATGGTTTAGCAAGTTCTTGTTAATTGCATGCACATGTATCAGGCTTCTTGATTTAAAGAATGGTAACATAAATTTGTAAATTGTCCAAGAAGGTGAATTTAGAGGTACCCAAGTAGATGGGTACATTACAAAACGGTTTCAGATCAAAAAAATTAGGTTTGTTGGTGATGGGTACGTCACAGATTGGTATCAGAGCGAACAGTTTTCGTTTTCATTATATTGAGTACGTTACAGATAAGTATCAAATAATCATTTGCAATTGTTGGGCCATATGGGCCAATTTACAGGTTGTGATTTTTGTAGAGGGTGAAGCAGCGAGTGTTGGGACACCTAAACATCATTTCTTGAAAATATGAATTTTGGGGGGAATTGAAAAATTTTGAAAAAAAAAAATAGTACCGTGATGTCAACATGGCGTGGAGGAAAGGTGATGTGGTGGTGATGTGGTGGTGACATGGACTAGAACAAAGGCACAGTGGCAAGGTGTGAAATGCACAATGGTAGGTCCTGCAAGTGACATGGGAGCCAGATGAGCAACATGTTATAACTTGATACCATAAATGGTATCACATCACTCACAAGGTGTTTTTTCCAAAGGCCTTTAGAGATGTGACACCACTAAAAATGTACCACATACCATGGTTGTTTTAGAGTGTCTCACCATGGAGGGGGTGTTAACCCTCGTGCATGTTGGTGATGCGACATGGCCTCCCCATCGTTGATCCTCACCCGATATTTGTTGTTAGATCTAGGGTGGGGAAAGGTTTCACATTGGAGGTAAGGTGTGTAGGTGGACCCCACCAGTAACATAGGCCACTACAGTGGTGCCATGTGGTAGTCGGTACAGGTGGGTCTCGTATTTAATAAATTATTTGTATATTAAGTGTGAAGGTAAGGCAGATTAAAGAGAGGGAGGATGACATGGAAGGCGAGGTGGCTGGAGAACTGACATGGAATCCTCTCAGGGTGCCATGTGTAATCATGGTGTCACATCATCATCCATGTCAACATATTGCCACATAGGCAAAATTGTCCTAAAGTTTCAAAAAAAAACAAATATGGATCATTTTCTTATTTTTTCCATAAATGGAGAATATTGACTCGGATTGAGATGAAACTTCTGAGTTTTGTCCACAGTAAGGAGGGATAAAAAGCGCCAGAGAGGGCCACTGTCCATTTTTACTTGGATTTGTCATAAATTGTAAAACAATGGTTTTTAAAGATCTGGGTCCAATTCAGTGACAGATATCCAAACTGATCTGAAATATTTGGAGAGAGTCCAAAACGAAGACATGGAAATAACCCATGAAGGAATTGAATAAATTCTAAGTGGTTTGGAATGGGGATGTTGAAATAGGCCAAAATCCACTATTACATGCCAGATGTTTTGGAATTTTCAGAGGAGGAAAAGTGATCCCGGATCACAAAACTAGAAATTTTTATTTATTCGACATTTTGAATACTCATCAAGATAGAAAAAATTGGTTTAGTGAAGTTTTCCCGTAAGTGCACATATTGATAGATAGCCAGTTTTTCTAAAAAAATGTTAGTCTGGAAAGAAAATTGTAAAAAGGATAGAGTTGCAGATTCCATAGTGTTGTAGAATATTACTGGAGTGACAGATGGAGAAGATGAAGGTTTTTGTGTTTTCACTATTATTATTGTTATCAATGCCCAATACAAAAATTGTATTGGTTATTGATATGTTTTCTTCTATAGTTGACAGAAATTGGCCTTTCGGTAAAATTTCACTAGTGAAGCAAATGCATAAATGGGGTAAAAATGGATTTTTCATGAAGCTATAAATTTCAGCTTAGGGATTAGATTGGGGAATAAGAATAGTCATTGGAAATATGATGTAGAGGATAATAACTTGTAATTATTGTTTTTAGATCACTGTGGTGAGGATTTTGATAAAGATTTTTTGGATTACCCACAGTTGAAGTGATTTTGTCATCGACATTTTGAATCCTCAAACTAGATTCATCTTCAGGATCAATCGTCGAAGGTGAGAGTTGTGAATCTTCATTATAAATATAAGATGTGGGACAATTTTGGAACTACTCTTGTCAGCTAGATTAGAAAGAGAAAACCTTAAGAGAACTATTAAAAACCTAAATTGAAACCCTACGCATATGAAGAGATAATAGATGTTTGGTATATAGATTAATTAAAGTATGGAATAATAGATTTAAATGGTAAATAGAGTGTTAGTATACTTAAATAGATTGAGAAGTAGGTAATCTCAATGCATATTAGTAATTAATACAAATTAAAATGAAGTATCTTAATAATTAATATAATTTAATAAGTAAAATTGAGGTTGATTAATAATTAAGTTTGATTGATAAGTAAATTACTAATTTAATAATAAGTAAAATTAGGTAAGAAATAATATGTAATATTAATTAATAGGTTCTACATATATGTAATAAGTAATATTAATGATAAGTAATAATTGTACTATTAATGCATCTTGTTTATAAGGATAATTAATACTTAAGCTTAATTGATAAGCAAATTAAAAATTAATAATAAGTAATATATAATATTAATTAAAAAAAATTGCATATAACGATAAGTAATAATGATACTATTAATGCATAAGGTACATAGTATAAATAATAATATAACAAATGGTCATAAGAATAGTAAAATTAAAGCCTTAGGTTAAAGTATGTATGAATGTAATTAATAAACTAACCTAAGTATTAAATAGACTAGGGTTTATTATGTATTTTAAAGAAAGTTATAAGTCTTAAGAGATTTAAATATAGAACTTAGGAGTTATTTAAACTAAAGAGGAGAAACTAAAGAACCCTAAGTCAAAGGACTAAAAAGAGAAATAGAGAGAGGACGAGGAAGCTACATACATGATTGTACAAACCTCATTTTCTAGGACTCCTTCGTTGGTCTATCAAGGGAAGCCAATTGTTGCTTACCTCTACGACGTCATCTCTATTAATATTACTTATTACATATATGTAGAACCTATTAATTAATAGTGCATATTATTATTTATTATCTAATATTATTTATTATTAAATTAGTAATTTATTTATCAATCAAACTTAATTATTAATTAACTTTAATTTTTACTTATTAAATTATATTAATTATTAATATATTCCATTTTAATTTGTATTAATTATTAATTAACTTTAATTTTTACTTATTAAATTATATTAATTATTAATATATTCCATTTTAATTTGTATTAATTACTAATATGTATTGAGATTACCTACTACTAAATCTATTTAAGTATATTAATACTTTATTTACCATTTAAATATATTATTACATACTTTAATTAATCTATATACCAAACATTTATTATCTTTTCATAGGTGTAGGGTTTCAATTTAGGTTTTTAATAGTTCTCTTAGGGTTTTCACTTTCTAATCTAGTCGACAAGAGTGGTTCCAAAATTGTCTCGCATATTATATTTATAATGAAGATTCGCAGCTCTCACCTTCGATAATTGGTCCTAAATATGAATCCAGTTTGAGGATTTGAAATGTTGATGACAAAATGACTTCCACTGTGGGTAATCCAGAAATTTTTTATCAAAAACTTGTAATTATTAGAATTTGGATAATTTTAATATTATTCTTCATGAATTGAGAAGAAGAAGTATTCTTCATGGATTGAGAAGAAGAATCATTCTTCGTGAATTGAGAAGAAGACGCACATGTAGCATTAATTGACAAATTTCTATAATATGCATAATTCTAACAAAAATGGTTGCTTGCACATTTTGCATAATTAGAGGTATAAGCAAATAAATTCAAGCCATGAATTGGATATCAGAGTGATGGAGGATGCAAATAGATCCTACAATCATGAGAGAGAAGTCAAAGGTCAAAATATTAGTGTGGGTAATAATGACACAAAATCTAATAGACATAAGAGGAGAGTGAAACCAACAAAGTTAGTAGAGACTAGGAGAAGTATCAAAATGGAAGTGCAGAGTTATAGAGCTAATAACGAGAGGATAATGAGAGAACTAGAGGAGAAAAATAAGTTAAATGCTCAGATGATGCAAAGCCTAAATTAGTTGCAGTAGCAAGCGAAGAATGGATCAGGCTCAGGACATGAGGAAGAAGTTAGACATAATGAAAGAAGATATAACTACATAAGACCCAGTCACTCAAGAAGTGTTAGTAGACGTCATAGACAGTAGTCACCTCCTTACTTGGCAAGGAAGTTTTATGCATTTCAAGATCAAGGAGTAATCTAGAAGTGTATCCTATTAGGCATCAAAGAAGAATATATGAGTTGGACAGTTTTCAAGCGGAGATTATGAAGCTTAGGCCACCATCCTTTGATGGTGAAAAAGAAAGGGAAGATGATGTTGAAGCTTGGTTGCTTGGAATCAGGAAGTATTTTTAGTTGCACAACTACCCATATAACCTAGAAGTCAATATTACCACATATCATTTACATGGAAAAGTTATTATGTTGTGGGATTAGTTGAAGCAAGTTGAGCACATCAATGAGAGTAGGATTACTTGGAATCAGTTCAAGAAATAATTTTAGAAGGAGTATCTCTCAGAGAACTATTATGACAAGAATATGGAAGAGTTATTTGAACTCGGGCTAGGGAGCATGACTATGGGAGAATATGAAAAGAAGTTCTTGGAATTGTTGAAGTATGTGGGGTTTGTCAAGGATGAAAAGGTGAAGATACATAGGTTTCTGAGTCGACTTCCATCTTTATATAAAGAAAAGATCCAATATGATGAGCACATAACTTTGATAAAGATCATTAGAAATGATAAGTACTTCTATGAGAAAGGCTAGGGAAGGGATTATTTGTATAAATATTGGAAGGATATGAAGAAGGAGAAATATTATTAGAGAAGGAATGGATTCAAACCACCTTTCAACATAAACATTCCTAATACAAATCGGCAAGATCGGCCTGGTAAGAATGAATCCAAGAGGGAAGACTCCTTTGGAAAAATGGGAAGACCACAAATCAAATTCTAGGGATGTAATGAAAATCACATGTACAAGGATTTCCCTCACAGAAAAGACAATATGATAAAATTGCAGAACATCCAAGAGGCTATTGCAATGGAAGACATGGGCAGAAATATCCAAGAATATATGCATCCTTGGAAGATCGATAAGTAGAACACCAATCCCATATGATTGAGGTGGAAGGTAAGCTCAATAATTATCCTATTGTTATTTTAATTGATCCAAAAGCAAGCTATAGTTACATTGATCCTAAAATAGTGGACATATTTCATTTGGAGAAAATTAATCTTGAAAAATCATGGTTGGTTCAACTAGCCAGTATAACCAAAAGAAGGATCAATGACTGATCCAGGAGGATCTAAGGAACACTCACAGAGGTCCAGGAGGATCTAGAATGCTCACAGAGGTCCCAAGGGATCAATAAAATCTCAATATTAGACCATCCCAAATTATATTGAAAATGGCATCATTGCGTAGAGCTCATCATTAGCTTTCAAACAGCGCAAACGAAAAGTCAAACGGAGTTCATATGCAAAATTTATGAGCGGTCAAATTTCAAGTCAAATAGGTCAAAGTCAAATTCAAAGGAATAAAAGGGTGACACGTGGCACGACCGTAAAAATTACGTGGCCACACCCCAATGTGCCAAGTGGGTCGACCATATCTTTACTGGGAAGATGAGTTGGCAGTTGACTGGGCAAGGTATAGTCTAGTTGGACCAATCACATATTGACACGTGGCAAGGTTCAGCCAATGAGAGGTTGCCACGTGGCAACCTCCCATTGGCCTATATTGGTATGGTTTATCAAAAATTATGGAGTTGATGGGGGTCGAACCCATGACCTCCATAACCTCCCAAGGTCTTAACAAATCCCCACTACCAATGCGCCACTACAGTGTTACTTAACCATACATATCATTGAATATATTTAAGTTTTGATAAAGTTTTAATTGGTGGAAAAAAGACCGAGGACCTAATCCCTCGACCCTTAGTTTATGTCATGTAATATGTCATATAATTGTAACCAAATGTTGTGGGGGATAACCATATACCCGTGACCAAATATCTTTTGCGGAGGTTTATGGTACCACATATATACTATATATATACATAGTATAGTTAAACTATATACTATATATATAAAAAACCAACTACCAAATATGCTAACAAGGAGAGGATCCCAGTGAATGAAACCCCCAACCTCCTCTATGTTTATCCATGGTTTTAACCAATGAAACATGAGCACCACATTTAACGGAGATGTCGCCATAAATATTTTTAAGTTTCTTAATATCTGCGTGGAGGTTTTCAGACCTAGGCCTATATATTGGGCAAGGATCCCAATGTACATGCATTCCCAAGTTTTCATGGATCCCAAGGTGGCACATTTTTCAATGCAGAGTATGGATTTAAAGGTCATATGTATGTCTCTATTTGCATGCTAAGAAGATTCAAAGTATGTTTGTCTCGTAAAGCATGCCATGAGGTGTAATGACAGCACCTAGGAAAATTTATACTCATTTTTCACGATTTTTCGCAAGGATCGTGAATTTGAGGTCTATTTTGTGATTTGAGGTCATTTGTAATAGTCGTATCTCAATTTTTTCATTAATGAGATTTTAGTGCATTGGTTTGCATGCTGAAGAGGGTGAAATTGAGCTATTTGAGAATTTGGTCGATTTTATAGTCAAATTTTTCAGAATGTCGCAAGGATTTCAATGATGAAATTATTTTCTTTTTTTGAGTAATGAAATTAAAGAGAATCCATTAAAATGGCTCTTTGCAATCATTTTGTAATGTAATTTGGTCTTTTGAGATGATGGAGAACAGTCATGCTATCTAAAGTGACTTTGAAGATGAAGTGATGTATGTCATCTACATATGTATTTTGAGTTTTTTTTTTGTTGTGGCATCTCACTATTCTACAAGTCATTCATCGGTTTATGATTTTTTGGGTAAAGAGCACATCATCATAATTCTGCAAATCACCTCAATACGATCAGTAAATTAATTCTAAATCAAGTTAGATGTTGCATGTATATATTTAAATTAGTAAGTGGTGTCTAAGGATTTTCAAATCAAGTGGTATCAGAGCTAGTTTTTATGTGTATTTGCAAGTTGTTGATGTGACATGAGATCCAAGAGTTCAGTTGGTGAAGATTTTGAAGACTCTTATCAAGAGGATAAGATGAGTAAAGTTATTATGAAGTTGAGGTTGCATAAGAACATTAATTGGAAAATCCATAAGGAGAATTATGATTTAAGGATGCAGTTGCAAGCTCTTGAGTAAGAGAATCACAGGTTGCAAGATCGATTGATATGTCATGAGGAATTCCATAAGGGTATTTTTCATCAGTTGGAAAGAAAGTTGCAGATTAGAAATCAAAAATTGGCACCATCAGTACTAATCCATGTATATTGGCAGGCTCATAATGTAAAGTCTCCAATGCAAAAGGAACTACCTCTTTCGAAAGGCATGATCAAGAAATATGACTCCTCGTATTATTCTTTTTCCCATCAAGATGGAGAATGATCAAGGGTAGCTAAAGCAAGGAAAGCTTCATATCAAGAGGTCCTTCATAAACAGTTAGCTTTACCTTCTAGTCTAGATAAAGGTATAATGTGTAAGTCATCTCCAAAGAAAGATGTGCATTCTAGAGGAGAAGGAATGGAGACTTTTCCCACTGGTAAATGGTCTATGTATCCATGTGCTTCCTATGGAACTAGTAACCATGATGCGAAGAAGTGTCGAAGAAGATAGTCTATACAATATAAGCCCTCCAAGAAGAAGGACAAAGGTAAGGATCATTTCTCAAAGCAAAGGAAAAAGGGTAATGATAAGAAGGGATTGTGGAACAAGATACTCTGCTCTTATTGTGGTAAGAGTGGACATCATCTCAATAAGTGATGGACACTTTACCCGCACTTATGTCCGATGGAGAACAGTCATGCTATCTAAAGTGACTTTGAAAGAATACTTCCTAATGGTTGGCCTTGACAAAGTAATATATGAAGACATAGAAGAATGGTTCATGGACAGTGGCTCATCTCGCCACATGACCGGGATGAGATCAATATTTCTGAATTTCTCAGACTATGACACAGATTGTTATTTAGGATTTGGAACCAACACCAGACAAGCAATAAGAGGGTATGGATATGTAAGATTTCAGCTCAAGACGGAAGGATTTATGGGAATAGAGCATATGTTGTATTTTCCAGACTTTAAAGTAAACCTACTCTCAGTTGTGGCATTTGAGGATGAAGGTCAAGTACTTTATTCAAGAGAAGCTACGCCAGACACAACAATAGTGCTTGGTATTAATAAAGAGAGGTTATACAGGTTATTGGGAAGACCTGTAGTTTGGTCTAATGGTTACTTGGATTCAACATCAGCGACAAATGCATTGTCAGAGGTCGAAAGCTGTGAGACTCCTCCTAGTACATTGGGAAGAATGAGTCCATAAGTAAACCATCTAAAATTTTCATTGTAAATATGTGTATTTGTAAATGTAATATGAATATGTGTATATATCATAAAGTTTATTTTAAGGCTTGTAAGCCACTCATTTTAAATTATAAGAGTGAGATGGACTCTGTAAATTTTTTGTATTGCCACCTTATATGAGTGAGAGGGGTTTTGTAAGAGATATTATATATTGCCACCTTATATGATGTTGAGAGTGAGAGGAATCTCATTAGAGAAGTTTCTAGATATCCACCTTACATATAGTTCTAGAGTGAGAGGAATCTTGTTAGGGATATTTCTAGATAGCCACCTATAGATATTGTTTTACAGTGAGAGGAATCTCATTGTAAAGATTTTTAATCCTTTAGAAAACAGTATAGACAAATGTATTGTCTTGTAATCAGCTAAAGGGCTACATATGGATCAAATTGTCTAAGCTAACATTCTTAATTCTGAAGAACTAAAATTGAAGGAATAGAAGGATGCAAGCAGTTGGAGCATGTAGATCAAGAGTGAAAAGAGCATCGAAGTAATGAAAAAATTTCTAGAGTTCGTAAGGGATAAATATTCCTCTTCAGAGAATAAGAGGCATAAAGGTGCATGTTATAAGCATATTTTAAAATACTATGGCATGTTCATGTGGATGTATACCTTGAACAGAAGCAAGCAAGACATGTACAGATGATAACAGTATAGATCAAGTTGTTCTTCAATGAAGGAGAGACAATGGACAGAGTGTTCATTCAGAGACTCCTATAGATACCTCAGCAGTAAAAGAACAACGATTCTAAAAGGGAAAGGCATAGATCAGCATTCAACTCGGTTTCATATTTTATGAGATGGACTATATTCAATAATAGGAGATGGGAGTGGATGTTGAAATACAATATACATGTATTGCATAGATTCAATGAATAATACTTTTGTTGTCAGGGAATCTATGAGCCAAAACTAGAGCTATTAGAAATAGTGTCAAAGGCCAGAGTCAGAGCTATATTCCATAGAAGCAGACAAAAGTACATTGATCTAGCACCTAATATCGAAGACCTGAGATGAAGACTAAATTCCAAAATATTCAGCCATATGGAAGATCAAATTATCATCACTAAGTTGTTGAGTATCTACACTTTTGGAGGTCCAAAATTTCTTCAATGGGAATGTGTGATCCAGGAGGATCCAAGGAATGCTCACAGAGGTCCAAGAGGATCTAAAATGCTCACAAAGGTCCTAGGGGATCAATAAAATCTAAAACTTGAACCATCCTAAATTCTCTCTAAAATGAAATCATTGTGTATAGCTCATCATGATCTTTCTAATGGCACAAATGAAAAGTCAAACAGAGTTTGTATGCAAACTTTACGAGTTGTCAAAGTTCAAGTCAAACAAGTCAAAGTCAAAGGGGTAAAAGGGTGACATGTGTCACCACTGCAAGGGTGACATGTGGAAAAACCATATAGATGATATGGATACACCCCAAGGTGCCACGTGGGCCAACCGTATGTTGATTGGGCAGATGAGTTGGTAGTTGACTGGGCAAGGTACAACCTAGTTGGACCAATCACATATTGACACGTGAAAAGGTTCAGCCAATGAGAGGTCACCACAAGGAGACCTCCCATTTTCCTATATTGGTATGGTTTATCAAAAGTTATGGAGTCAAAGGGGGTCAAACCTACAACCTCCATAACCTCCAAAGGTCTTAACAAAGCCCCACTACCAACGCGCCACTACAGTGTTAATTAACCATACATATCACCGAATGTAGCTAAGTTTTGATAAAGTTTTAATTGGTGGAAAAAAGGCCAAGGGCCTAAGCCCTCGAACCTTAGCTTATGGTCATGTAATATGTCATATAACCATAACCAAATGTTGTGGGGGGCTAACCGTATACCCGTGACCAAATATTTCGCGCAGAGGTTTATGGTACCACACACACACACACACACACACGTGTGTGTGTGTGTGTGTGTGTGGTNNAACATTTGGTTATGGTTATATGACATATTACATGACCATAAGCTAAGGTTTGAGGGAAACTATATAGAATATATATATAAATAAACAACTACCAAATATGCTAACGAGGAGAGGATCGCATGGAATGGAACCCCCGACCTCCTCTATGTTTAGCCACGATTTTAACCAATATGTCATGAGCGCCACATTTAACAGAGATGTCGCCATAAATAGTTTTAAGTTGCTTAATATTTGCGTGGAGGTTTTCAGACCTAGGCCTATATATTGGGAACCAATATCAATGTACATGCATTCCCAGGTATTAAGGATGTCTCGATTTGTGTGCTAAGAAGAGTCCAAGTATGGTTGTCTCGTAAAGCATGCCATGAGGTATAATAACAGCACCTAGGAAACTTTAGACTCATTTTTCATGATTTTTCGCAAGGATCATGAAATTGAGGTCTATTTTTTTATTTTAGGTCATTCGTAATAGTATTATCTCAAATTTTCATTAATGAGCTTTTAATGCCTTTTTTTGCATGCCAAAGAGGGTGAAATTGAGCCTATTCGAAATTTGGTCGACTTTATAGTCAAATTTCTCATAATTTCGCAAGGATTTC
>CBVK0102135430.1:0-17562 GCA_900067695.1 Picea abies
GAAAGAAGGCAAGAGAATTAGTTGTCAAGGTTGAAAGAATGCAAGAAGGCTTGAAGAACCTATCTATATCCACCCAAAAAGTATTAAGAGAAGGGATACTAACTTCAAACCCTTTGAGGGAACCTCGACAATGTGAAGCCACTGCATTAGGAGAAGATAAGAATAAGAATGGAAAGAGGATTCCATCAACAGTTAGAGAAACACAGATCACAGTGAAGAAGGAAAGGAAGAATAATAAAAAGAAGGCTAAGTTGGAAAAGCTACAAGAATATATAGAGACCAGATCGAAGACTTCGCAGAATGGAACCTCGCAGGAGGCATGTTCATAGGATTTGAACCTCACTAGAACAGCGAACCTCGCAGGAGGCATGTTCATAGGATTTGAACCTCACTAGAACAGCAAGACCACGCAGAATGGGACTTCACCCTAGCGAAGTTATATGAACGTTGGAGGTGCCCAGACCATTAGAATGATGCTCCAAAATAGTTAGAAAACACATTTATGGGATGATGGACTTCTTTTGGGACAATGAGACCGCATCATAACAAACAAATTCACATTGATGGAAGAATTCTTGGCCATTGGAAGAATCTGTTACGATGCCTCACTTATTTAACTCGTCGGTCGTTGCATCGGGACCACTTTTCGCCACCTGTGATTGAATGAGATAAAAAAATAATTGTCCAAGTGTCAAGATGTGTCATTTGAAACTAGACCTCCCCATCCATTTTTCTACCCCACCTGTCCGTTCATCTACCCTGCCCTATCTATTTAAAAGTTAGAATGTCGAGTGAACCAAGTGAATTAAAGAAGTCTATCAAGGAGGTCCTTAAGAAGCTAATGGTTGAAAGACCAATATTTGAAGGTGTCCAAGCACCAGTACAGACCAATATAAAAGTTTTGCATAGATCCGCATTTTGTCTACATCACTGCGTGCCGAGACAAGAACCAGGAAGAGTTACAGTCGTACTACAATCTAACAAATGAATACATGGAGTAGATTACAAAGGAGTGGTTGAAGGAATTCCTTGTACCTATCGTTGATGTAGAACTCTTCGAAACTGACACCATAGGAAGCCCCATAGTCACCCGGGTCAAGCATGTTGGATAGTCCAGCGGGATGAAGAAGAAGAAAAAGTAGGAGGAAGTCCAATATATAGAGACTGATGAAGAGGACAACGCTTCTGAAGATAACAGGTTTGGCTTGCTTGGAGGAGGAGGAGAAGACAAAGAAGAAGATCAAGGAGGAGGCAAAGCTACTTCGCCTGAAGAGCCCCTACTAGAACAGTCACACTGCAGAAGAGGAAGGTTTCTTTGAAGAAACCTTCAGCCAGGAAGAACACTCGTGCTAATAAGCCCTAGTTAGAGACCACACTCACTGAGGATGATATCAGTTTGTTCCATGGAGATATCGAGGACGCTTCCAAGGAAATGTTGCAGAGATATGTAGAGAACAAGGAGGAGCTATATGGAAAGATCGAGAGTGCTAATAAGCCCTAGTTAGAGACCACACTCACTGAGGATGATATCAGTTTGTTCCATGGAGATATCGAGGACGCTTCCAAGGAAATGTTGCAGAGATATGTAGAGAACAAGGAGGAGCTATATGGAAAGATCGAGAGGGAAATGGAGGAAGTACACCAAGTGGTTCAGTTGGTCCATGCAGTACCCACTACGCCTTCCTCATCACAGACTGCAAAATTGGGATATGAACCATCCCAATTGAGAATACTAGCAGATGCAATAGAAGCTCTACTTCAAAGAGTCTAGGAAAATAAGGAGAAGGCTACATAAGACTTGAAAAGAGAGAAAGATGAAGTATTAGCACAATTAAGAGTAGCTCAGGATAAGGTATCAGCCAAAGAAAGTGAGAAAGCAGAGCTTCAGGCGAAGCTCGAGGAGGAAAAATCCCAGCTACAGAGAGAAAAGGAGAATTTGCTCGTAGTGGGGGCCATGGTCAAAGAAGTAGTGAGTAAAGCATGTCACTATGTGCCAGGCTTGCTCGTAGTGGGGGCCATGGTCAAAGAAGTAGTGAGTAAAGCATGTCACTATGTGCCAGGCTTGGCATAGGAGGAGAAAGATTTGGTCGAGGCTCAAGTAGTGAAGCCCGCTGATACCCTCCAGCAGCTTCAAACCAGGATAACAGACTTGGAGGCCCAAACAGTACCAAGCACCCCAAAGGAGGTGCATGACCAGAGGGAGGAGACTGTTAAGAACACACTAATAAGAATAATAAGCCTCACCTAAGAATGAAAACAGATGAGTGATAGAAGTGCATAGACATGTGAATGCCTTGCTGAGGATATGAAGCTATGGAAGCTGGAAGCCCAATTACAAGAGGCGCAGCAGCAAGCATTTTCTGTGTAGGCACGGATGAAGCTTCTCACTGTGGTAGAAAGAATGAAGAGATCCCAGGAGCAGTGCACAGTACAACAACAAATCACTTCACTCCAGGGTAGAGTAATGGAAGTGACGTAGAAGCTAAAACCTATGCAGGATGAAGCCTGCAAGGTGTTTGAATAAATTGATGGACAGGGCTCACAATTGGACCAAGTGGTTAAAACAATAGAACAATGCTTGGAAAGGCATGTTACAGAGAAGAAGATCCAGGAGCTCACTGAGGAGGAGGCTTAGGTGAAGCAACAAGTCGAGGTAGCTTGAGGTAAGCGTGATGCCTTCGCAGCGTTGTCTGCACCTGAGTGACTCGGGATGAGTCACAATTGAGTGTTGGGGTTTTGTTAGCCCTCGACCAAGTTTTGAGGAAACATTGGTTAGAGTTGGCCCACTTTTGGAATTCGACACATTGGTCGAGGAAGGAGCACCCAAGAGGAGATGAGATCGCAAATATCACTTATTTTGCAGGCTATGTGGACCCAGTAAGGGGTTCTTTAGGGGTTTTGTAATGGGTTATGGGATGTCAACCCATGGGGGTTTCCCATGTTTGTCCCTATAATAAGGGTTTGTAAAAGTATAAATAAAAGAACAATGTATGGTAGAAGTAGTTCTTGAGAAGTTTTGGAGCTAAGTGCAAGTTGTCCAAGTGTCTTTGTGTAAGGGAACGAATGTGTGTTAAGGTTTTGTTCTTGATAGAGAGTGGATTTCTGCCTTGATCTATTTTTTGGAAGGAGGAACTGGTGCTTAGTGCGTAGATCTCCTATCTGGTGTGAAGCTCGACTTTGTGGCTTAGTGCATAGGAGTAAATGAATGTAAGATATTGACGAATAATAAAGAAGCGAAGAGGTTGGTGGATGTATCCCCACATTGGGGTGAACCACGTATATCTTGTGTCTTTGGGTTGCTTTGTGCTTTGTTATTTATGTTATGAATCTGCACAGTGCTTTGATTAATATGTATGATAGATAGATCTGTTATTTCTTAATTTCTTTACTTGTGATAAGGGTAAATGAAGGTTAGATCTAACTCAGTGCTAAGTGCTCAAGATATAGAATCATTTATTGTTACTACACCGATCTACCTTAGATATGTTCTACGATGTTAATAAGGTTAATGAACTAATGCATGTCACTTCCTAAGCATTAACAGAATACCCTGCGAAGTGTTATTATCACATATTTGTGTCCTAGCCTGGTTACAGACACTTTCTTCCTGTAACCCCCCCTTATTCTACCTCAGGTGAGACTTCTCCTGACTCACAAGCATCGCCGAAAGGGCCGGTAGTTGGGTTTTTGTTGGTGCGTTGTTAAGCGTTGAACCCTAGGTCTCCTCCTATGCCAAAAAATGATCCATTTGTTGGCACAAGGGTAGACCCAGGGTTTAATGCTTAACAACGCACCAAAAAAACCCCAACTATCGTCCCTTTCAACAACACCTGCGAGGCAGGTGAAGTCTCACCCACAGTAGAAGTAGGGGGTATTACAGGACATAGGTGTCTGTAAACAGGCTGGGACACAGATCTATGATAATAACACTTCGAAGGGTATTTTATTAATGCTTAGGAAGTTACATGCATTAGTTCATTAACCTTATTAACATCACAGAACATATCTAAGGTAGATAGGTGCAGTAACAATAAATTATTCTATATCCCAAGCACTTATCACTGAGTTAGATATAACCTTCATTTACCCTTATCACAAGTAAAGCACTTAATCAATAATAGATTTATCTATCATACATACTAATCAAAGCACTAAGCAGATTCATAACATAAATAACACAGCACAAAGCAAACCAAAGACACAAGATATATGTGGTTCACCCCAGTGTGGGGCTACATCCATGAACCGCTTCACTTCTTTATTATTCGTCAATCTCTTACATTCAGTTACTCCTATGCACTAAGCCACAGAGTTGAGCTTCGCACTAGACAATAGATCTGTGCATTGAGCACTAGATCCTCCTTCCAAAAACTAGATCAAGGCACAGAGCCACTCTCTATCAAGCACAAAGCCTTAACACACATTCATTCCCTTGCATAAAGCCACTTGGACCACTTGCACTTTTCTTCAAAAATTCTCAAGAACTACATCTACCATACATTATTCTTTTATTTATACGTTTACAAACCCTTACAATAGTTCCAAACATGGTAAAACCCCATGGCCCGACATCCCATAACCCATTAAAAAAACCCTAAATAACCCCTTACTGGGTCCACATAGCCCGCAAAATAAGTGAGATCCGCAATCTCAACTCTGTCTGGGCATTCCTTCCTCGACCAATTTGTCGAAGTCCAAAAGTGGGCCAACTCTGACCAATGTTTCCTCAAAACTTGGTTGAGGGAGAACAGTTGGTTGCGAGGAGGGTATGTGGTAGTGGATTAGAAAATATGGGACATAAAGGTTCGGAGAAGTTGCACGAGGAGCAAGTGAAATTTCACAAAGTCATGGAATCCGAAGTACAGCTAGACCGTCAAATCCAGAGAGACATGTGGCAGAGATTCATGAATTCAGAGGAAAGTGTTTTGGATGGAGACAAGGGTGGAGCTCACAATATCGCCGAAGCCTGAAGTTATGAAGAGTTGGACCATGCTCATATCTTGTGGTCACATAGGAGAAAGAGTCTAACATAGAGTTAGAACTCGCAAGGTTGGTGTTTCCAAGGGCTACAGAGCAGGGTTGTGGGTAATTCAAACCTGCAAGTAACATCAAAGGGAATTTTATGTCACTTGTTTTGGGTCTATTGAAGGCCCTAAGAGATAATTCGGTTTAAGGAATTTGAATATCCAAAACCGAGAGGTCACAAAATCCCTATGAGGGAAGGGGGGTTGCATCAGAGTGGTATCAGAGCTGCAATTTTCTTGCAGATAGTAGATAAAGGAGAGAGGAGACAAGGAATTAGTTTGATACCATCAAGTGGTATCAGATACATTATCACAATGCCACCTAGGAGACGTGTGGATCCACCTATAGAAAATCAAGATATGGAAATGGAAATGAGAGAACTATGAGCAATATTGGATTCCATGGAAACAACACAAAGGAGAGCACCTAATGTTGGAGATGTGAGTGATGTAGAGAATGAAGAAGTGGAAGTTGAAGAAGCATTTGTCAAGATGGGAGTCAGATAAAAGATAGACATCCCAATGTATGAAGGTAATTTGGACGTCAAAGAATTGCTTGATTGGATACGATAAATGGACAAGTATTTATGCTATGAATATGTTGATGAGGAGAAAAAGGTGAAACATGTTGTCACTGAGTCAAAAGGACATGCAACACTGTGGTGGGATGAAATGCAGGATGACAGAAGAAGCAAAGGAAATAAGAATATTAAGAGCTGGGATAGAATGGTAGCCAAGCTAAAGGCTAAATTCATACCCAAGGACTATTAGATAAATTTGTTCAGGAGATTTTAGAACCTGAGACGAAAAGGAATGACAGTCAAAGAGTACACAGAGGAGTTTTATAGACTAAACATTAGGGCTGGACAAAGAGAGAGAGATGAGGAAAATGTTTCCAGATATATAAATAGCCTGAGATATGAAATCCAAGATGAAATCAACATGATGACAGTAAGGATAGTAGAGGATTCTTATAAAATTACACTGAAAGCAGAGGAGAAGTTGGCCAGAAAGAAGAGTTAGCGAAGCATAGGTAGAAGTTTAAATAGAGGCAAAGGAATTTCTCATAACCGGGCACGTAAGCCCAAAGGTGAGACTAAGAAACCACATAGTCCCTCTGAAAGAGGAGGAATTTCCCGAGGGAGACAGAGTGGTGGTAGAAACTCTTTTTCTAGAGGAAGAGGAAGAGGTAGATGAGGATAGGTAAAGTGTTATTCATGTGGAAAGACATGACACATGTCTTGGGAATGTCCCGAGAGAAAGAAAGAAGGAGGTGAAGCTAACATTTCATAAGCGTAGAAGCAAAATGTTGAAGCAGAAGGCACAGAAGATGGGAGATATTTGATGATGAAGAAGGTTATCTTAAAATTAGAGCCATAGGTTGAAAGGCCAGTGCAAAGGAATAGTTTGTTCAGGACAACTTGCAAGACTAAAGACAGAGTATGCAAGGTGATAATTGGCAGTGGTAGCACTGACAATTTAGTATCCATGGATATGGTGGAAAAATTGGAATTGGAGACAACTACACATCCAAGTCTGTATAAGGTCTTATGGCTATAGAAAGGTCATTAGGTAATGGTAACTAAACAATGCCTTGCTGAATTTAAAATAGGAGGATATAGGGATGAGATTTTGTCTGATGTGATTCCCATGGATGTATGTCATGTTTTTTTGGGAATACCATTGCAGTATGACATGAATGTCATTCATGATGGGAGGAGAAATACTTATACTTTGGAGAAGAATGGTAGGACACATATGTTGCTGCCACTTGAGGAAAAGAAAGTAAAGGAATAAGCCAACACACGTATACTTCTCATGAGTTGGAAGGAACTCCTAAGAGAAGTTAAGAAGGAACATGAGATGCAGTTTGTTGTAGTGAGGAAGCTGAAAGTTATCCTTAGAAGTACTTCTATGGAGGATTTTCCTAAGGAAGTTCAAAAACTGTTGGAGAATTTCGTTGACATAGTAGTGGATGAGTTGCCGAGCTCATTGCCACCTATCAAAAGTATTAGCCAACACATTGACTTAATACCGGGATGAAGTATGTAAAACAAAGAAATGTACAGATTGACTCCTCAAGAGAATGAGGAGGTAAAGAGACAAGTCCAGGATTTGATGGACAAGGGGTTAGTCAGAGAAAGCTTGAGTCCATGTGTAGAACCAACTGTGTTGAGTCTGAAGAAGGATGGCGAATGGAGAATGTGTACAGACTCAAGAACCATAAACAAGATCACCATTAGGTACATATTTCCATTGCCAAGGATGGATGCTGTGGCTATGGTGGAAGTTTTCTTTCACCTAGCACATTGTAAAAAGCAAGTTAGTCTAGGATATTACATAAATAATCTCCTTCTAGAGCATGTGTGCTTGTTTTCTTTTTGTAAGTAGAGTAATGTACATGTCATCTTGTTTCCTTTAACAAATGTATCTCATCTCAACTCCACAACCCAACAACTAAGGCACTGGAACTGCTTGTTCTTAGAAGCTCGCAGGGAGCATGCCATCCCCTGTGGAGCCAAATGTTATCACATAAATCTATCAAAGGGTCATAGGATGACCAAGTCCTTTATTTCACATAAGCGTCCAAACACAACATTCAAAAGTAGTCCATTTCAGTCTTGAAACACAAGCAAGCAAACATGCTCGATTTTCAACGATGGAGATCCCATGAATAGTTCAGATCAGTAGCTCTTGGGCATTCGGGATTTCAAATTAGTGCAAGAATTAATGACTAGATAGAGGAGCCGAAGTCCCGAAGTAAATCTAAGCCATTGATGGCTGAGGACATGTGGAGGCAGATCCCTCACTTTATAAGATTAAATTCGGAGGACTGTAATAGTTGTGCGTTGAAAAGTCCCAAAGAGTCGAAGCTCGATTTCTCAAAATAAATCCTGGGCATCCAAATCAAGAGGACAAGCATCGCCAGATCTCACACTTTGGAAAATCGACACTTCGGAGGATTGTAAGAGCTATGCACTGAAAAGGACCGAAGCTTGAACTCCCAAAGTAATTGTGAGTCATTGATCTTCGCAGTAGGAAGCAGGGTCCATTCAAGAGTGGTGTGTGGCAAGAAAAGTGGAGCTTTCCCAGATCGTAGATCACGATCAGATCAATGACTCACGTGTATTCAACATGTCAAAATTACGCGAGGATTAGTGCCTAGGAAAAATTCTCAGAATTGGAGATCAAGTGTCATGCGTCATTCTCCATCGGATGATCAATAGTTACTTATGGAATCTAGAATTCAGGAGTTTCAGCTCGTCCCCTCTTGCTTTCATCCAGAGAATTTTCTCCTGAAGTCCATAGATCGCTCCCATGTGTCCATTCAAATCTAATGGTGGTAGTTTTCTTCAGGACTCCAGGCTTCAGGAGTTTCATCCTCCTTGCTGCCGTTTTCCTCCAAAAATTTTTCTCCTAGAGTTAAAAGATCCCTGCCGCGTGTCCTCACCATATCGATGGTCTTCGTCCACTTTGAAGCTCTAGCTCTACATGCATAACACCCTTGATATCTAAAGTGCCAAAGTTGTGGAAATTATCAGTTTCATATATGTAGTTCTCTCATCAGTCATGACACCTGGAATCCATTTGGCGATGACACATGGAACTCAGTCCATGCACCTTTGGGAATATCATCCGCTTGTTTCCAAGTGACACATGTCACCTCTCTTTTTATGACACATCATCATAGTGACATCAGAACACCATGTTAGATCATCCTCCAGGAAGACTTCTTGTTCAACACCAAAGTAGCGCCATCTCCAAGCACGGTTAGAATGAACCTAAAGCTGGCAGGTGGATAAACTTTAGCGATGGTGCTAAATTTAGCAGGTGCTCCCAAATCTCATATCGTAATCAGATCAGTGGCCACATTTCATTGCGAGGATGCAACATGCTCGAGCGATAAAATTATTGAGCGGTCCCGCAATTGAAACCATGGTATAGTGAAAGAGATACATGGAGGCAACTGGTGGATTGTGTGCTGAAAAGTGATGTGAATACAAACCACCTTTGACGACCTTGCAATCACATGCTCATATAACATCAAATCTGAAATCAGCACATGGTAGCCCCCTAGGCATTAAGCCTCATCTTGGTCTTGATGAAAGATCAATTAATGAAAAAGGTGTGGATTGTCTGATCAATTTGAAACCTCGACTCACTCCATAAATAGAAGGTGTGGATTATCTAACCATGAATATAGAGCTATCATCTCGAGGTACCACAGTGGATGAGTTTTCTTACAGGCCGATGTTGAGATGAATTTGCATCTGACAAGAAGATACATGCACAGTCTGACAGAAGAAGGTGCATACAAAAGGATTTGAATGGAATGGCCAGATCACACCCCTGGTAGTTGTGGACTGATTTGAGTATAAATAGATCAATTCAAGATTTTGTTAAGGTCATCAACTAGTTGAATCAAGCTCCCTACTATGTAATTTTGATTCTAGAACTGTTTTCTTGTTATGTATAAAATGTGAGACTTTCGCATTAATTGAAATCATTTTCTTTCATCTCTTTGTTTAAACTGCACTGAAACGATCGAGCATGGATGATCTAGTCGAGGGTTGTGGTTCTAATGTAATGTAGGTTTGACTACAGTAGTGTTGTGACCAATTTTAGTCAACTTTCTTTCTACCTTATTTCCCCTTATGATGAAATTCTCGTGCATGGAGGATCCAGTCGAGTTGTTGTAGTCATATGATAATGTAGGTTTGATTATTATTCTTCTGTGACATATTTCAGTGTCTGAAACTTGAGTCGAAGAATTCTCTTGAGCCTAAGGTTTTCTTTACCAAGCTACTTAAAATCCAGATGCCCGTGGTAGACTTCTCCACCTTTCTCACTAAGTCTTCCTTCTGCCCACCCTTAAACTCAAATCAATGACTGAAGTTAATGAGGACCTCATTTCCCTGTGCATTTCTTGTCTAGTTTATGTGTTAAATTCATTCTTGTACTAAGTTTTGTCCATTTTACCTCCACCCACAAAACCAACATCCACCAAACATTCTGATGGGTATTGGGCTGGCCCTCTTGCAGTCTAACAATGACTCTTAGTGCTAACAGTTTGGTCAGAGAAAGCGTGAGTCCATGCACAGTACCAAATGTGTTGAGTTCGAAGAAATATGGAGGATGGAGAATGTGTACAAACTTGAGAGCCATAAACAAGATCATCATTAGGTACAAATTTCCATTGCCAAGGATGGATGACTTAATGGATTTCTTAAGTGGAGTGAACTATTTTTCAAAGATAGATCTGAAAAGCAGGTATCACCAGATAAGGATGAAAGAAGGTGATGAATAGAAAACTACCTTCAAGACAAATGAGGGATTGTACAAATAGATTGTTATGTCATTTGGATTAAAAAATTCCCCGAGTACTTTTATGAGGTTGATGACCGAAGTATTGAAATATTTTATCAGTATGTTTGTGATCGTATATCTGGATGATATACTAGTCTTCAGTAAAACTGAAGAAGATCATTTGAGACACTTAACAATAGTGATGAGGAGGTTGCAACGGGAGAATCTTCTGATAAATTTAAAGAAATCCTCTTTTATGAAGACAAAACACATTTATTTGGGTTTTGTGATCTCTTCAAATGAATTGAAGATGGATCCCGAGAAGGTGAGAGAAATCAAAGAATGGTCGTCACCAAGGAGTATATTTGAGGTGAGAAGATTTCATGGATTAGCGAGTTTCTATTGGAATTTCATTAGAAATTTCAGTGAAATCGGTGCACAAATGATGGATACAGTGAAGAAAAGACATAATTCTTTCAAATGGATAGAAGAGGTTGAGAATAGCTTCAATATATTGAAGGAGAATATAAAAGAACCACAGATTTTGGTCTTGTCAAATTTCGGGAAGACATTTCAAGTGAGATGTGATGTGAGTGGAGTTGCAATTCGAGCAGTCTTGAGCCAAGATAATAGGCATGTTGCATATTTTAGCGAGAAGATGAATGATTCTAAGAGAAAGTACTCCACATATGATAAAGAGTTCTATGCCATAATTCAAGCCTTGTCAAGCCTTGAAGAAATGGAGGCACTACCTTGTTCCAAAAGAGTTTGTTTATTATAGTGATAACCAAGCTTTACTATTCATAACAAGATAGGAGAAGTTAAATCAAAGACATGCTAAGTGGATAGAGTTTATGAGCAAATTCACTTTCGTAATTAAACATATTTCTAGTATTGCTAACAAAGTTGTTGATGCATTGAGCAGGAGATGTCTAATTATGCAGGAATTCCAAGTGAAAACCTTAGGGTTTGAACACCTTAAGGACATGTATTGTGATGATCCAGATTTAAAAGAGACATATAAAGAATGCATGAATCATGTGATCAGGGAATAAGTTAGTGGACATAGTATCTGATTCAGTATGGGTTGTTGTTTAAAGGGTGCCAATTGTGCATACCAAAATGCTCGATGAGAGAGAATTTGTTGAAGGAAAAGCATAGTGGAGATCTAGTTGAACATTTCAGCCATGAAAAAACATTTTCCCAATTAAATAGTTTGTAGTATTGGCTGGGTATGAGATCAGAGGTGAAGAAGTTTGTGAACATATGTAAGGTATGTTAGTATGCCAAGGGAAAGAGACAGAATGTTGGGTGGTATCAACCATTGGATATTCCAGAGAGGCCTTGGGATGCAATAAGCATGGATTTCATGTTGGGATTGCCAAGGACACAAAGAGGAAGTGATTCCATATTTTTGGTAGTTGACAAATTTTCAAAGATGGCACACTTTATCCCATGTCAGAAGACTAGTGATGCAACGGACATTGCTAACTTGTTTTTCAAGGAAATCATGAGACTTCATGGGTTTCCCAGGAGTATTGTCTCAGACAGAGATACCAAATTTTTTGGTCATTTATGGAGGACATTGTGGAAAAAGCTGGGAACAAAACTGTCCTTTATTTCTACATATCGCCCTCAAATGGATGGATAGACTGAGGTGGTGAACTGGACTTTAGGAGATTTGCTGAGAATTTTGATCATGAAACATCATATTCAGTGGGATAAAATTATATCACAAGCAAAGTTTACATACAATGACTTAGTAAACAGAAGTACCGGGAAGAGTCCATTTGAGATAGTGTATGGAATGAAGCCAAGGGTAGTGTCATAGTTAAGAGATCTAGAGCAGAGTGAATTTAGAAATGATAGAGCCAAAGACTTCGCTGTAGAAATGCAGGATCTTCATAATCATATCAAAGAGAAATTGCAAAGGAGCAGCAATGAATATAAACACAAAGCTTATCAACATAGGAGGAAACTTCAATTTGAAGTTGGATATCAAGTTCTAGCACATATAAAAAATGAGTGGTTCCCAAGAGGAACATATAATAAACTAAAACTGAAGAAGAGAGAACCATGCAAAATCCTAAGAAAATTTGATGAGAATGCTTATGAGATAGAACTTCCATAAGATGTGGTTATATCGCCCATATTCAATATTGTAGACCTGTATCCTTACAGCGAAAATGGAACTAGAGGATCAGAAGATCAGAAAGAGATTCATTGAAAAGAGCAGATTCTTGTAGCAGAAAATCCGCAGATGGAGAAGATCATAGATCGACGAATTGGTAAGAACACCAAAAGGAAAACATATTTTGAGTATTTGGTAAAATGGAAAGGATGCCCAATAGAAGATTCTAGTTGGGTAAACAAAGCGGATATTCAAAAGCATGGAAGGTTAGTACAGGAGCTCATGGACATGAGTCCATGAATTTTTAGTCAGAGGAGTATGATGTAGGAGCATCACCAATAAAGAGTGAGTGGAGGACAAATCAACACCTAACATGCATTTTGAAGTGAATTTTAAATTTTAAAGTGGCATATCACGTAAATATTTTGAAAGGATTATAATTAAATAACATCTTTAATGTTTTGGAGCTGGATGATTGCATGAGATCATTGGAGAATATATTTTCTTTTAATGAATCCACGTGCAGTATAGATTCAATGTGTTTGATCTTATACGTTTGTCACAAATATTTATTGTAATAATTCTAGTAGTTGAATGCTTTAATTCAATAGGATAGCTCTAGAGTAGTTGGAGGGAAAGGCTCGAAGAGCCCCTCTTGTATAAAGATTTGTATTGTTTCCCAGAGAAGGATGTTGAATCTATTTTATATGTTGTATAAGTTACTAAATATTATCAGAGTGTATGAGCACATGTATATTTTCAGTTGAATGAATATAATAGAGGAGCATTGTCCCAAATGTCTGGTGTTGTTGTGTTTATATGAATAAATAAATGGTAGGATTTATGTTTATTTGCAATTCTTTGTTATTTCTTGTTCTTGTGTTTATGAATGAATTTAATGGTTGAATGTATGAATCTGTTAATATTTAGATAAGTTTCAATTGTTTCTCTTCTTGGATAAAGTTCAAGTGTGCATAGTTTCCACAAGGAGTGCGTTGACAGAGTTTGTTTCGAATCATAAGCTTAGAAGAGATAACGTGAAACTTTTTTATGCAAAGAGTGCATAGTGTCTGCAAAGTGTGCATGACAAAGTCCATAGCAGCTCAGAAAGTTTAGCAAAGATAGTTTGAGAGTGCGGGTAGGAGGACCCTCACCCAATTTCATATTGTTTAGAGGGAACAATAGAGTGTGGAAGCACTGTTGCGAGGAGTGCACAACCATCCTTCAAAAGTCAATATTGAAGGAAGTTTGTCCACAAGGATTGTGCGATAGAGTCTTTTGACTCAAAATGTTAGGATGAATAGTGAAATTTGTCCACAGAGAAGCTAAGTCATGGAGGAGGACCTATTGCAAGGCATGTACAGGCTGAAATTCGATGAAGTGTCGAAGAGAGCACTCTAAGAAGGAAAAAGTTCTAGGAAGAAAAATGTTTAGGAGGGAGAGTGGCGTGAAATCTTCAAAGCGAGGAGGTCCTTTAAGGTTTCCCAAAATTAACGATCAAGATCTATCCCGAAGGGATCGGGATCATTCCAAACCATTAGATCTGGGGAAAGTTGCCTGAAAGCTACTTGTGAAGCGTTTCGGCACTTCGTATTTTGGAGTGTTTAAAGTGTTGAGAAGTGGGATCATTGAAGTCATGAAGTCACAATTGAATCCTAACCATTGGCTTCGAGGAGGGTACATGTCAATGGATTAAAAAATCTAGGAGATAGAGGTCCAGAGAAGTTGCATGAGGAGAAAGTGAAATTTCAGAAAGTCGCGAAATCTAAAGTACAACTGGACCGTCAATGCCAGGGAGACATGTGGAAGATATCTATGAATTCGGAGGAAAGTGTTTCAAAGGGAGACAAGGGTGGAGATCACAATATCATTGAAGCCAGAAGTTATGAAGGGTTGACCCATGGCAATAGCCCATGGTCACATAAAAGAAAGAGTCCATCATGGAGTTAGTGCTCACAAGGTTGGTGTTGGCAAGTGCTAGAGAGTAGGGTTGTGGGTAATTCAAACCTGCAGGTAACATCAAAGGGACCTGTGTGTCACTTGTTTTGGGTCTGTTGAAGGCCCGAAGAGCCAATTTGGTTCAAGGAATTTGAAGATCCAAAACTGGGAGTTTGTAGAATCCCTAAGAGGGAAGGGGGGATGAATCATATGTGTGACACATCACCCTGACCCTAACCTTCATTTTTATTTTTGTCCCCTCCCCATGGTGTTAACATTTAGTGGGGCAGGGGGAGGGAGGCTAAATGTGACGTGCAACATTGATCCTCATTGATTCTCATTGAACAACGACTATGAATTGTAACGATGTGAAAATATGTGGGCCAAGGTATATGGGTGTAGAATGGGGCCTTCCCATCACTATGACCTAATATGAGGGCATCACATGGTAACCAAGGAATTATGGGGCCCGAAATATAAAAAAAAATAAGTCTGCGCCAATGTAGGGAAAGGAGATAAAGAAGAGGAATAAGGAGGTAAAAGGTCGATGGGGAAGGGCTAGAGTGTCAGGATATGACATGGCATCCTTATAGAGGTTCCAAGTGGACTCAGGTGTCACATCAGCATCCCTGTTAGCATAAGGTGGCTAAAATCAATAGAAATTAATAACAAATTGTCAAAAATTTCTATGTTTTCCAGGTCATATTTTTGCATGGCATTTTTTAGGCCCTAAACATTATTTTTAGCTAATCAAAAAACATAAAAGTAAATTGTATCAAGGTACACTTTCTCTTTGTATCTTAAATTAAAGTTCTTGGAGAGATATTTCTAACAACGTAAACCATTCGTCAAATGAAGCTTTTATGAGGAAATTACAGGCCAAACAATGAGGGGTGCATTTTAAAACCCAGTTAACTTTTGAGGGCCATAAGTTCCTACTCCAGAATTGGATTGGGGCATAAAATTAGTCAATGGAAATATATTGATCCATATATGAAAACCATGTATCCAATTTAAAATTCTAGGCACATTAAAGATGTATAGGAGGGCATAGAAGGTGCATGTAGAATTCAAGGCCAAAAATATTAATTGGCACGAAACTTCAGCAAGTTGTATCTAGCAACCCATAATCCAGATAGAGGTGAAACTTAGACATATTTTCCAAAAAATGATTATGAAGGAACCCAATTGGGCTCGTATCAAAAATCCAAAAAGAGAGGGTACAAATATGCATAAATATAGTTCATATTTGCACTTGATTGAAGTGTGAACAAAAGAAATTCATGGGTATTGGTCAAATGATCATAACTTTCTACTCAAGACTCAGAATTGAGGAAGGGAGAAGTCATTACAAAGATATTGGATAGAAGATTCCATATTCTCACCCATAAAATTAAATTGGATTGTTAAATTCATAAGGAATCAAAATAAAGGAATTTTGATACTATGATGGAACATAAATGTGCCTAGTTTTTTATACTTTTCCTAATTATTAGTCTAACAAATCTTGTTGACTGTACATTTTGCAGAGTTAAAATCATTTATATCAAAACATGATCAACATGGAGCTCAGAAGCATGGTGATGTAGGAGCATTGCTCCCAAGCCATCTATGCGCCAGCCAGCCAGCCCACTCAGCGCATTCAAAGCGCGCATTCAAGTAAGAGAGGCGTCAGTCCTCTCACATTTTGAATTTGATTTCAATGTAATTAATGTATGTAAGGTCATGGAGCCATAGAAGCCATGCCTTTGAGAAGGCGTTAGTTAGGATTAGACTTAAATGTTTGTAAGGCTGAATATAGCTCCGATCTGGACTAGACAACCCATTCAATGTAATTCAGTGCAATTGAATAGAGTAGGTGAGATGGAGGGAAGATATCGAAGAGCCCTCTCATGTAAAAGATCATTTGTATGTAGGATGAGAGAGAAGTAGTTGGGTAATTCAATTAGTGTAGAGAGATAAGAGAGGAGAGATGAGACTCTATTGCAGTCTGAGCTCAAACACATTGTAAAGAGGCATTCTTGTTAAATACAAACAGAGCAATTTTTCCTGCATGTTGTTGTCCACATGTTTATGATCCACATGTTTATGAGTTCATGAATGAATGTCTTTATGTGTTTATGATATTTTGTGGATGCATGTTAGGTATGAATTTGTAGGGACATATGGGTTCTGCTATATGTGGGTTCTTTGACTTCAGGTTTGGGGTTCTTTGAGGCTTCATGCCAAGAGGGTGTGACAGAACGTTGTGGGTTCTGAAAACTAGTGCAGAGATGCACTCCTGAATTCTGCAAAATTTGGGCAAGGATGTGCCAAGAGGGCACACCAACTAAATTCGTTGTCTCAATGAGAAACCTCAAGGTTCTTGAACACCTTAGAGGAGGGACTATGTAGAGGAGGACACAGCAGAAGACAGAATCACTGAGGGATTCTGTAGAGCTCTTCTAGGAGGGAAACAAGCAGGTGTAGATAGTGCACAGGAGAAATCTACTGTGAATTCAAAGGGAAACCAGAATCACTAAGGATTTTGTGAGAGTTCTACCAGGTGGGAATTGTGTAGATGCACATGTTGCATTGAGGAGGATAACTCTATTTCGAGTTCAGTGAGAAGACATAACGTTTAAGTTTCTATAGAATCTCTGCCAAGAGGGCATCAATCCAATGCAAGGAGCGCATAAGAAGGACTCTTTTGAGTTCTGGAATAGGAGAAGTGTCACAGGAGGACCTTCACAGGGTTACTGAACACCCTTCAGGCTCAACAAGGAGTTGCTTGAGTAAGTGGTTGCTAAGAGGGGCACCAAATATCCATCTGAGGGAGAGAAAAGGGTTAAGTCCCTTAGAAGTCTGAGCAACAAAGAAGCTCAGGATGGATAACACCTTCGTGTGTGCAGGGACCCTGTAAGGAGTGCAGAGGTCAAAGAATCCTTTAAGGATTTAAGGAGGACAAAGCTCAGGAGGAAGAGTGCCTTTGCGCACAAAGCAACAACTGCAAGGAGTGCAATGGCAGAGAAACCCTTTGGAGGGTTAAGAGTTCAACAAGATCAAGAGGGACAACATCCTTCAAATGTAGGTGAGAGCCAAGGATACAGGCTTCACAGAAGAGGACAAAGGTTGAGACCTTCAATACTTAGAAATATTCCAAGGAAGGAAGAAGAGAAAAGC
>CBVK0102135504.1:761-17142 GCA_900067695.1 Picea abies
CAGTGTAGTTGTTCTTAACATGCCAGGTTTCCTTTCAACTATTTATTTTATTTTTTATTTATGCGAGATCTCATTGAATCACCCATTGGCAGTTTCAAAGAAAAGTTATTTTGGATCCAGCCCTCCAAAACCCAACAAGGTCGGATTATAAAATTGTTAACATTGTTTACCGTCTATATCTTACTACGTGGCTAGGAATATTTTTTTTCAAAGTTTAAGCCAAGATTAAGAGCGATAGGAAATGCTCGGGTCTCTATAATTAGTCATTTTGGATGAAGACATTTCCATGTGCTCTCATTTGTCTCGAAGCTATTATTTATGTGTCTGCGTCATTATCGCTATGTAGGGATATAGCTTGGGTTTTGTTCAATCAGAGATAGTGGTTCAGATTGGTGACTCGCAATCGATCAATAAGACGAGAAGGAATTAATAAATAAAGAGTCGAAAGGAAGATTGGCACGTTAAGCAAAACTACAGTGCATCATATTATTGTAGTCACGTCAATTCTTAGGAGAATCTTGACAGCGCTTTTTAGGAACTGTGCTTTGAGGAAGCCTATATAGCATAATAGGTTTTATTTGAGAATGATTGAATGAGCACATATATTAGGGGAAACTCAACTAACTTGTAGAGATAAAACATAAAATTTAGTTTGCATGGGTGATCTAGATAGCTGGAAGGAAAACTTAAAAGAAGAAGAATGTCAATCTTCAACTAACACTTTGCACACTGCTATTGATGTTAGCATCGTGGGTTGGTAGCATTGTGGGTTGGACTAGAAAACTTATTTCTCAAATTCAACCAGATGTCATTTCAGAGAATCAAAGGAATGTTGTTGTTCAATATGTTCAACGTCTTGTTCGTCCATGTATTGGATGTGAGGTTTTTTCATTTGGATCTATGTCACTGGAAACATATCTTTCTGATGGAGACATTGACTTGACTTCTTTTATCCATCATAAACAAATAATAGTGGTCTTTCATCCACCAATTCTAAATAATGTTATCGTAGTCGTTATTAGTTGACAACGGTAGAATTGGCCGACCTGTTAGAAAATACTTGGTTCGCTTGTTAATTAAAGGATGAATTTTGGTAAAGTAGTTGGTTAGATAAGATAAGCACTCGATAAATAAATGAGTAATAAATAAAAATAATTATTCATTTTCCTTCATATCCACAATTAGTTTCTAGATTTTCTCCTAATTGTCCTTTACTTTCCCAATTTCTCCTTTATTGTGTCTCCTAACTAATTTATAGTTAGAGTTTGATTAGTACACTTCTCATAGTTAGGATTTAGAGTATAGTTTGACTTAGTATAGTTTGACTTAGTATTCTAACTCTATGTTGACAACCCATTCTCTCATCAAAATAATTTATTTTTAATTAATTTTTTTTTTTTATTAATTTCATGCACACATTGTGTACATGTCATAATATTTTATTCTCTGTATAACAATTTTATTTAATATAATTTTTTAACTTATGCCTCTTTAATATAAATTCATTTAGACATAACCATTTTTGACTTTGATTTTATTATGTTTCAAGTTTATAATTTGATACAATTTATTTTCTCTTCTAATACATTCTAAGAATTCATTTTATTTTCTATGCTCTTTGAGATCATTTATTCCCTTAATAATTTATTCATGTGACATGCCCTTCAAGGCACACCTACGTGCTCCAAGGGTTCCACTCGCCATTTGAATTAGTTTGGAATTTGTCTGACGGTTGGAGTCAATAGTCCACTTTTCAACCTTGTGTGAGACTAAGGGATTACTGAGAAATAACAAATATGCGTTATGTCTCTCCCCTTAGAAATCCATGTGAGCAACTGTCTCAATCTTTACTCACAACATCGTGAACCTCTCGGGAAAAAGGTATTCATTAACCTTAAGTTTAGGTCACGATGGGAGTTCTAGTAGGCTGTGACTGGACGCTACCACACCTCTCCCTCATCAATATAATATCTTTGTATGACCCCTTTACTCCATATCGGAGTCATAGTAGAAAGCGTCACCATGCCTGCATCCACTGACAAGGTAATATTAATAACTCTCATACGTGAAATCCAATACTAAAATCATCATCATAACACATGCGTAATAAAATCAAGTACTCATAATCAAAGTCATTAGTCCACTACCTAACTCAATCTGGAGTCCAAGATGTTCTATCGATTCCATCACCATCCCATCTCATTCCATCACCATCCCATCTCATTATGTTTCCCGCACACTCAGGAAACCTCATCATAATATTTGTCAATGTTATACATCAATACAAATACCATATAAAAATTTCACCATTTAATTATAGCATTAAGTTTAACTCATAAACCAAATAAGATAATCATAAAGTATCATGTTTAGCTAGATAAATTGCATGGATGTTTCCTCAAAGAATAATATTTGTTATGAAAATTTCTCCAGTGAAAATTTGGATGTTACATACACCCCCTCTTGTTTTAGACTTCATCTCAAAGTGTGCAGACTCTAATAATGAAATAAATAATATAGGCGATACTAATTTATCTATAAAAATTTCAAAATAAATATGGAAACTGTTGACCCATCTCATGTGCATCCTCCCAAGTGGCATAATGTGGAATATAACTATCCTACTCAAGTTTGAGCTAAATATCAATCGATGTCGTATATGTGAAGTGTGATGGTCCAATATGTAGATTGGATCCACTATGAGAGAAACTTTGTTCAATACCTTCAATGAACTCATATCAATAACATGTGATGGATATGATATATAATGACATAATACTGAAACATGAAATACATCATGCATACTCCTCAAAGGATCAGGTAAGGCTAGTTGGTAAGCCACAAGTCCTTTTTTTTTATACAACCTCAAAAGGTCCCACAAACCATGGAGAGAGTTTGGCACCATTTCCAAACATAACAAAACTCTTATGCAACTTCATCCACAAGAACACTTTATCACTAACCTCATAAATACGTCTATACGATGCACATCCACATAACCCTTTTGTCAGTCTTATGCTTCCCTAATCCTTTTCCTTATGGTTCACACCTAATCTTCCATTTCCTAGATCACTTTCGGTCCCACCAGGACCCTAACCTCTAGTTGATCCCAACTCAAAGGTTTCTAACATGGTCGTTCGTATAGAAACTCAAAAGGTGTCATCTTTATCGAACTCCAATAATTTTTGTTGTACGAAAATTATACCGATGGTAAAAAAAATCCCATATTTTATGTTGATCCATCACATGCATTCAAAGAATATATTCTAAAATTTGATTCATTCTTTCAATTTGTCCATCTATTTCGGGTTGATATGTTGTACTAAAATTTAATTCCATTCCCAAAGCCTCTTGGAAACTAGTCAAAAAATGTCCACTGAATATCGATCCTCGATCGGATATTATCTTTCTCGGTACACCATGGAATCTCACAATTTCATTAAAAAAAATTCTATCTATGTCAGGTGCTTGATATGTCGTGCAAACTAGGATAAAATGTGCACTCTTTGTCAATGCGTCAACAAATAAAAAAATATAATCATGTCTCCTTGTCATCAATGGAAATCCAACATTAAAATCCATCGATATGACTTCCCATTTCGATTCAGGAATCACATGTCATTGTAATAATCCTGTTGGATCTCTATGTTTGGCCTTCATTTACTGACATTCAAGACATATCACCACATAGATAAATATAATAGATTTCATCATCTTCCAAAAAAATAGTGGTTTAAGATCTACCCTCATTTTCATGACTCCAGGATGAACCGGATACATTTTTCGATGAGCTTTGTTTAAAATTAAATTACTCAATTCGTCATTTCGTGGTACATAAATTATTCCATTATATCTTAGTAGCTCGTCATTGTCCAATGAATATCCCTCATATGTCAACACCATCATGGTACCTTGTCTAATATTGTCTTTTACTTCTCTGTATCATTCATCATCAATCTGTAAGGCTAAAACATTTTCTCGAAGATTCATCTTTAGGGGTATTACTGAGAAAATGTGGGATCTCTGACTCAATTCATTTGCTACTCTATTAATTGTTCATTTAATGTACGTGATCTCAAAATCATACTCACTTAAAATTTCTGACCAATGTATTTGTCGCGTGTTCAAGTCACTCTACGTAAAAATGTGCTGCAATCCACTATGATCAGTTTTCAACTCCAATTTCCATCCAATAAGGTAGTGTCTCCAATCTCATAAGCCATAAACAATTGATAATAATTACAAACCATTTGTTGCGTAATTCTCTTCATGTCTTCTAAGTTTCCTTGAAATATATGTGATAAATCGACCTTCTTGCATTATTAATCTCCCTAATCCTTCCTTGGATGCGTTAGTGCATACCAAGAATTACTTTTCCATATTTAGAACCTTTAGTATTGGTGTTGTTCTAAATAATTATTTAAGATTCTAAAATTATTCAGTGCAGTTTTTTGACCATACAAATTTCTTATCCTTCTGTTGCAGTTTCGTAATTGGATTTGCTATTTGCTATTTTTGTAAGATAAATTTTTCCGCTTTAAATCCTTAAGGAACGCACAAGGTCCGTCGTCGATTGATTTCTCCCATCGATCGAATGCTTCCACTTTTCTCGAACATTTGGAGCTGCCTCAATGTTAAAAAGGTAAAAACCTCTAAAGACTAGCTTTGAAACTTTGGATTTTAGATTTTTTCACTTCAGGTGTGTTAACATGTCGCTCCTTCAACACCCCAATATGTAAAAAGCAATCGACAAATCCTAGTCACCACACATGTATTTCCCCTACTCTCTAACACATCTTTCCAAAAAATGACATGTCGGAGTTTTAAATGACATTAATTAACAAAATATATGAAATGATAAATACCTAAAAAGAAACTAAAACCCAATTAGAAAAATCAAATAATAGTTTCACCCAATTAGAAAAATCAAATAATAGTGTCGCGATTTTGGATTTCGGGCATTCACCACATATCATATCCCTAATTCACGAAGCCCGAACTCCCGAAATGTCTTAAGCATTAAGCAGGGTTAATTAATGATTAGCAAATAATTAGTCATTTCATGATTTTGTGTTTCGCAAATCATAGCTTGAACTATTATAGGATATACCAAGGTCTGAAACCCTGAAATACTTGAGGTTAAACATGATTATTTAACAGTTTAAGCATGATTGAAATTAATTAATCATTTCACGATTTTGTGTTTCATAAATCATATCTTGAACTATTATAGGATATCCNNNNTCACGATTTTGTGTTTCATAAATCATATCTTGAACTATTATAGGATATCCCGAGGTCTAAAACCCTGAAAAATACTTAACAATAAATGTGATTAAATAATTCTTTAATGAGGATTATCTCATGATAAATTTTTTCACTGGATCATAACTCGGGTAAATTCAAATGTTGTTTGTCAAAACTTCTAATCGCGAACCACTGGAAATTAATGAAATTAATAATCGATCTATGAACATCATTTCAAATAAGATCCTCGACCACCACATAAATATTTTTCATTAAGGAAAATGAATACTTCGTCAACAACGGTATTTATAAAATTGATACAATTAAGGGGAAAGAGATATTGAAGTTTGAATTTCATTATGCGTTTTGAGAAGACAACAAGTTTTCAAGATAAGAAGTTTGCGTATTTATTGTCACAGGTAACAGAGATCTGATCTTGTGATACCATGGCTCCTCGTAGAACAGCTAAAGCGTCGGGTGAAAGCTCAAACCCAAACACAAACCTCTTCTCAGACACGTTGCCCAAAACCATAAATTATGTGAAAACCTGACGTAGGTATTCAATATTCTACAATATGAATTTATCAAATTCTCAGATGATTCGAGTGATGAGGTGACTGAAACCCAGGCTACGAGATACAAATATGTTTCTCAATCATAGTTGAATAAAATAGCAACGCGGCCTAGGCTCATGTCTTATAATGATATGATTGGTTGGGCACTCGAGAATGCAGACCTATCGACCATGAGTATCTACAATGCATAAAAGGTTACAGTTGGGTCTTTCTGACATGAGAATTTCCAGGTGATGTACAAATTATTTGCAATTCCCAATTACATTTATAAATCCCCTTTATTAATGGGATTCGACAAAACAGAATGTGCGCAATATGGAAGGAACCTATCCGACTTGATCAAGAATTGGTGTTCATGTCCTAAGAAATTTAGAGTAGTCACCCATGGCGTGTATGTTGTTGCCTCATTAGAGCCTCACATGATGTATCTAGCCATGATGTTATGTCAGATTTTTGGGAAAGAAAACTATGCTCATTTCTTATTACCATGGGTGCCAATCATGCATATGGTAGAACATGGGTATTCCTTTGATTAGGTCAAAATATTATTTGACAATTTGGTTAGAGAAATGATAGAGTATCAGTCATTGAAAGACAAAGGGAAACCTACCCCATTTTACATGTTTTCTTATATTATGTATGTCATCTGTTTCATGATGCCATTCCCTTTGATGGGATGGAGAAGGACTCCGACCAATGCTGAACCAATACACTTCTATCAATCCAAGTTGTGGGAGGATAAAGAAAAATGTTTCTTCTACAAAATCTATAACTATGTGGTGGTGTCGATGCATATTGCTATATATGGGTGCCCACCTCCCAGGATTTTCGACAAGATAGCGACCAACCTGGGCAAAATAGTAGATTGGTACATTGAAGACCAGTTCTCTTATATCAGGGTTTTTGGCTGTTTCGTCCCTCTTCATGTTTTACGCAAGTTTCTACCAGATCGATTGGTGTGCATAGAGGTAGCACATCAAACTATGCTGGGTGGAATCAGTAAAGAGCTAAAGGCATTACAGAAAAAGGAATGTCCCACCTTTCCTTTACAGATTGGTATGTTCACACTATTTGATTTCGGAAACTCAAAAGTAGAGGTCGCATCCCTCGAAGACATCAAGCTTGTAAATATTGAATTCAAGGAACATGATCCTCAAAATATCATGTGAAATCACATGGATCTTTACAATTTAAAAAGATACAGGCATGAAGATTTCCCACGGGATGAGATATTTCTAGGAGCGAGATCTTATCAAGAAGTTTTGAGTCAAACCCAAACTCTAGCTCCGAAAAAATTAGTTGAATTCTATAATTTTCAAAGGAACCGAAGAAATAGACTTCCCAAAGTCTTGCAGGGAGAAAATCCGACGTCTCCAACTGCACAGGAAACTACAACCCAAAGTTTAGAAACAGGGAGCTCGAGTGGACAGGATACTCAAGAACATTTGGAAAAAATTGAGGCTTTGACACAAAAGGGGGACACTACATTGAAAAATCCACAAGATTATTAAACTAAAGTTTAGGTTGAGGCCTTGATAAAAAAAGGGGAAGAAAAACCACTTTCCACAATGGAAAAATCAACTACTCACGACAGTCGGGCAACAACCATCCACCGAGATCAAAAGCCCTATTCAATCTGTCACATCTTTACAGTACAATAGAGGGAACCCGAGTGATAAAGTAGTGTTTATAAAATATCTTACGCCTATTTTGGTGGAAGAGATACCCCCTTCCGAATTATTCTTCACCAAAAAAAGGAGAGACGTTATGAAAAGAGAAACTCACCAAAGGGAGGGTGTGACTATCAAGAGACACAGAGTGATATATGAAGGCCATGCCTTAGAATAAGCAGAGTTAGATATGGAAGTGGCAGGCTCATTGGGAGTTTTTTCCACAAAAAACCAATATTCAGTTGGGAACCTAAAGGAACAATTGAAGAAGAAGGATCTCCTGGTGAGCGAGTTGCAAAACCAAGTAAAGACTGTAGAACAGAGTGTTAGAAGCGAGATGAAAAAAGGTTTTGAGAAGATCAGGGCCTACAACAGGAAGGAAATTCAGCAACTTAAAATCAGTCTTGATGAAATGCATAAGAATTCACAAGAAAATAGGGAACTGGGCATTCAACGGGAAGAATTGATAAAACAACTCTAGGCTAAAATAAACGTGATTGAGAACACATCATTGAATGTGGCGGATTTCAAAGCCTAGGCCTTGGAGGTGCATGAGAAGTTGGAATCAGCTGAGCAAAACCTTTTTACAAGAATAGAAGCTATTCAAAATTATTATTGGTTGGCAAACCATTCTTTAAATAATATTTTCATAAGGGAGAGAGAGGCCATTGTAGCTAGCGTGACATTCCAAGAGGCCATTTTATCATCAACAAAGGAGGAAGTAGCCAAGGACACTAGATTGTCTCTTTCAGAACAAGGGCAAGGTGATATAATACTTAAAACTTGGGAGGCTAATATAGTTGAAAGTAAGAGATTAGCCAAAGAAGTGAAGAAATAATGTGAAGAAGCTTCCTCCTCACTCAAAAAAGAATCATTGGACATTGAAATGGACAGTATCTTTGAAGCCCTAGGGAAAATTGATATTGCAAAACATCAACTTACTTCCAAGACAAGCATGGAAGAAGCTCGGGCCACAATCCTGCAATTGAAACAAATTGACATTATCCAGATTAATGTGTGGATAGTCAATCCTACCTTGCAGCTACAGTCTTTATCTTTAGAATTCAGGAAAATGGAAGATAGGATGCCTCACATAGAAAATAATTTATATACTTTTGATGCAAATGAAACAATAGAGCCTTCTAGGTTGGTGGTGCAATTTGTACGCAAATGTGTTTAGTGTGTCGAGCAAGGAAGATCCAGCACATCCGGGAACAAATGAGACAATGTGTGCATATCATTCACACAGGTCATAATTAGGGGCCAGTTGTTTATGAGTTGTAAGAAAATAAGAAGAAATGTCTATTCCATTAGGAGAAGGGACAAAGAAGATACGAATGGAACTCTTCCAATTCTACATATTGTAATATTTACTATTTTTGAAATTATGAGAATTCCAACCATTTAGGGTTGAGAAAATTTTTGTATTAATACATAGTCTAAATACTTAACACGGGTTGCTTCTTTCCGGATCTGTTAAGAAAAAACTCTCATTTCGTGAGAATTAATACAAGTACAGACATGGATTCCATTTTTTGTGCAGCTTGAGTTATGTTTTCCTCTTGTCTTCCATATTTCTTGTTTCCCTTATGTCATTCCTTGATAAGTGAGTGATTGCAATTTAGTACCACTACTACTGTAGTCACATTTTATTGGTTGTTTTATAGGCAAACAATTTTTCCTTTGTATTTGTTATAAGTAAATACAAGACCTATGAGCTACTTGGATTATTATATCTCATATCCTTACAAGGGTGCACTCTTTAATTTCTTCTACTATGAATAATGTAAGATTCATCTTGCAGTGATGCCTCACTTTGTTTAACAGTTTTGCATGTTTCCTTCACATCATTAGATTTTATAAATCGACTCAGACGACAAATCACGGCCTCTGTCCTGTTCTGTCATTATTTTCATTTGAGGATTAATTCTTATATAACTAACAGAAGAAAAAGAACCTTTCAAAAAACATCCGTTTATATTTATGATGCCTTGACATTACTCTTTTGATCTCTAAGGGTAATCTCGGGAGCAACAGACCCCACAGTGATACACTCAGACGTATAATTCACACTCATACGTATAAGTCCCAAATATAATAACTCCTTCAATTTCATATTTAACTCTTACAATTAAGGTGTCGACATCCGATATGGCGTTATATAAATTGGTTTTTTTCCAGTTTTTATATCTATAGTAAATTCCAATTCTCTTTTTGGCGGTAAACCCGCTAGTTCCTCAGGAAAAACAACAACAAACTATGATACTACTAGAAAGTCTTTGAATATTTCTATCACCCTTTTCGTTAAGAGATAATATGGAATACATATTACATTCCTTGCGCATATTTTTCTTCAATTGTAGGGAAGTAACAAGTATTAGCAATACTCCTTGGTTTCTTCCTACAATTACTCTATTCTATCTCAAATGATCAATTAAGATTAATATTTTCATCTTGAAGTTAAGTATCGCATCATGCGATTCTAACCAATCCATTCCAATCACAATGTCGTAGGATCCCAGGGTTGTGACAAAAATGTTTACACTTGCGATGAATTCACCCAAATTAATTTTACAATCTCTAACCTTTCCTCCAACTTTTTGCTTGGCTCCAAATGCCAATTCTACATATATATTAGCAATACTCCTTGGTTTCTTCCTACAATTACTCTATTCTATCTCAAATGATCAATTAAGATTAATATTTTCATCTTGAAGTTAAGTATCGCATCATGCGATTCTAACCAATCCATTCCAATCACAATGTCGTAGGATCCCAGGGTTGTGACAAAAATGTTTACACTTGCGATGAATTCACCCAAATTAATTTTACAATCTCTAACCTTTCCTCCAACTTTTTGCTTGGCTCCAAATGCCAATTCTACATATATAAACTCATCTTGTTTGAATTTTGTCACCTTAATTATTTTGAACGTAACACTAGAAATCAAACAATTAGTATATCCTGGATCTATCAAAATACTAAATTATTGATATGATCTCATAGTTGAAGTCTTGAGCATTATATACCAGTGCTCAGCCTAATAATTATTCACCACTGCATGAATCCTATGGGATTTTCCCACATCTCCTACTATCATTTTTCTTACTGATCCAAAAGTTCTCTCCCTTTCAATAGGAAAATCTCTCTAATATTTTATTTCTCCACAAGTCCAACATTTGGTTTTAGGGATGGTACTCCTAGATCTAGAGGAAGAATCTGTTAGTCTAGGGCTCTGAGGGCCCAATTTGTTCTATAGAATAGATCCATATTGATGCTACTGTTGAGTACAATCTGGTTGTTGCTGTGGTTGTTCTCTATACAGAGTCCTTTGATTGGAAACTTGTCTGCATGGTGTAGAAAATCCAGGACCTCTAGGTGTATCATGTCTCCTAGAATTATGTCCAGTGGGTGCCTATTGTCGCGACGCTCTAAATGGTGTCAGTCCTATCTACCTAGAAGGAGTCCTACCTTGACCCCCACTGTTCAAATATTCTTCAGCGATAAAATATTTATGTACTGCATCATGCAAAGTTTGGGGCTTCAATATCCTCACCTTAGATCATAGGAACTCCATAAACATAGCCTCATACTGAGGTACTATATGACTACCTTGTCGTAAAGAATTGAATTCATTAAGATAATTCTCAATGAAATCATCGGATAGGTACCTCTCTCAGAATCCTTCCTTGAACAATTCTGAAGACACCTATTCAATGGACATATTCAACTATGGAAAGATTTTCCTCCACCAAATGATCACACTCCATTTTAGTTAGAATATCTCCATACGAACCTTCATGTTGGAGGTATAATCGTGCAATTAAAAACACATTTCCATATTCTCCAACCAAGCTTTAGTGGCTAAACCATTCGTGGAACCCCATAAATAGAGAAATTTTACCTTCTAAAGTTCTCTATGAACACTACCACTAGCAATAGGAGGGCACTGTGAACCCTCATTGGGTACAGACTCCCTGCCCTCATCACGATCAAGGATATTTATCATCGCCTCTAAAATCCTTTTAAAATACCTCATAATACCAATGACATCTCCCACTACGACTTTCTCTTGCTTGGTAGTTTTCTCTTCTCCCTATGGAGAAGATCCCTCAGGTGTATATGTACTTGGAGGAAGAACACCCTTTCCTCTCGCACCTTGACATCTACTCGTGCTTCATCCTCTAACCATGATACCTTCCATAAACAAAATTCTATTTATATTAGCGATACATATTTAATTATATATAAATCAATGGAATTCGTAATGATTCTCGTGCCATGGAGTGGAACCTTACTCTGATACCATATGTAAACACCCTCTATAAATTGTGCATCCATGAGTAAGCAAATACAATGAATGTAATAAAAACAATACAAGATCTTTCATTTAATACAAGATCTTTCAAGGATCATTTAAAATTAATAACTAATATAATGATTGCACCAACAACAAAATTTAATCATGAAAATATATTCTAAATGAAATAATACTAATTTTCCAAGAATCCTCATAGGGACACAATATGGAGAAAAATTGCAATAGTCTTATCTCCTTACTTAAGTGGCGCAACAACACACTTATTTTGTACGATTTATATAAATGCATAGATGATACATCACTTTCAAATCAAATTACAAGCCATTCAATTGAATTGTATAGATTCAAACTCAAATAATACAAACATATAAGAAGATCAATTTAATTATTTTAAGATTATACATTTCTGAAATATCACTAGCATCAATATGATTCATCTATTAATTATATCGATCATTTAATGGTGTGGTGAAATAATGGTCAACTTGATTAAGAAACCTTCATACATCAAATTTAATTCAGTCTAATAAATAATACATGTTATTACACAAGTTGTAGTTTGGTAAAATCCTGACCCAACCACTAAATGGAGACAACTAAGAGGTCACCCACCCACTATAACCTAGAAAGGTATCCCCATCACTTTAGAGATCAGGTAGTCACCTCAAGGGGGGAATCTCGATGATCCTAGGTAGAATGACATGAAGATGAATTAAAGATGGATATGAATTCCCTAGATGTTAGATCTAAATGAAATGAAGGGGTTGAAATGAAGTTTTGGGAAGGTACAAGGGTTGCCAAGTAAGTTGAGTGACCTTCCAAGTGTGAATACCTTCACGAGACACAAGAAAAACCAAGCATATAATGTAATATGTGATGGTCAAAGGTTTATGTATCTTCAAAGAGGGAAGACCCCCATGTGAGTCTTGCATTCTTGGAAAATATAAGAGAACAAGCTTTACACATTCCTCCAATCATGAAAACAACATCAAGGTATACTCCACAAAAAAAATGGAGTGGATGAGAGGAAAAATCAAACTATAATGAACATGGAAAGGAGCCTTCTAGGAGAGAAATGTTTGTCAAATCTATTTTGGCCTGAGGCAATAGCATGTTCAGTTTATCCTCTGAATATATCTCGAACAACTAGTCTCAAGATGAAGGTCCCTCAAGAAGCATGGTGTGGGACAAAACTGAATGTTGCTCATCTTAGGAATTTTGGATGCTTTCCATTCCCTCACATACCTTCTGAATTGAGGAAGAAACTTGATGATCAAAGTGAGAAATACATTTTTGTTGGCTAGAGTGATACATACAAATCCTACAGACTCTACAATACGATTTCAAAGAAACTCATTCTCAACAGAGATATCATATTTCTTGAAGATTAGTTCTAGAGTGAGTTTGAAAATTGCCCTATGGATAGCCAAAATCCATTGGTTCCAATTCCTGAACACACTGATAATTCAGGAAAACAAACACATCATCATGTCCTTCCAAGATTGTAGGTACAAGGACAACCTCAAATATCTCAGGACAACTTTTCTTCAAGCCGAAATTCATCATTTAAATTTCAAAATCAGAGAAATCGTAGCTTGAGAGAAATCCATTAGAGTTGGATGATATTGATTGACCCAATCTTTTTGCATTAATGTCATGTCAACCTACATCTTTTAAAGAGGCAGCCAAAGAGCCACATTGGGTTCAAGCCATGAACCAAGAAATTGACTCTATTGAGAAGAAAAAGACATGGGATCTTGTGGATCTGCCCAAAAATAAGACAAGTATTGGTGTCAAGTGGGTTTACAAGACTAAACTTAATGAAAATGAGAAGATTGAAAAAAACAAAGAAATACTTGTTCCCAAAGGATTCTAACAACAACCATGCATGAGCCACATTGGGTTCAAGCCATGAACCAAGAAATTGACTCTATTGAGAAGAAAAAGACATGGGATCTTGTGGATCTACCCAAAAATAAGACAAGTATTGGTGTCAAGTGGGTTTACAAGACTAAACTTAATGAAAATGAGAAGATTGAAAAAAACAAAGAAATACTTGTTCCCAAAGGATTCTAACAACAACCATGCATTGATTATGGTGAAACTTTTTCTTTCATGAATGGTGTCTTAGAAGAAGAAGTCTATGTGGATCAATGACCTCGATTTGAATTCAAAGAGAATCCAACCAAAGTGTATCGGTTGGAGAAATCCTTGTATGGATTAAAGAAAGCTCCAAGAGCTTGGCACAACAAAATTGATACTTACCTGATCAACAATGGTTTCCACAAAAGACAAAATGAGCCAACTCTATACACGAGAACATATGAGCAAGGTAAAATTCTGATTGTGTATATTTATGTTGATGGTCCATGATATATACTCGAAATCTTGAGTTAACCCGTTTTAAACATGCCATGCAATCTTAGTTTGAGATGGCATATCTTGGCATAATGAAATATTTTTTGGGGATTGAGGTTGACCAATCAACCAAAGGGATTTGTGTGTGTCGGCAAAAGTATGCAACAAACATCATCAAAAGATTCTACATGGAGGACTGCAATCAAATAGAAACCCCTAGGCATAAACTTGAGCAAGCAAGATGAAGGCCCTACAATGGATTCTACTTTATACAAAAATTTAGTAGGAAATTTGTTGTATCTTACAACAACTAAGACTGATATTATGTATGAAGTTGGCAGGTTCATGGAATCTCCCAAATATTCTCACTGGAAGATGGCGAAAAGGATTTTGATATATGTTGTTGGCACTCTCAATTTGTGTTTATGGTACACACAGTCTTAAGATAATCATCTTTTTCATTTACAGGAATACTAGATGACCGAAAAACCATCTGAGGGTATTCTTTTCACCTTGACAGAAATATGATTTCTTGGGCATCAAAGAAGCAACTGATTGTCTCAATATATTCTGTAGGGTCAAAGTATGTTGTTGCTACCTCAACTTCCTGTCAGGATGTCTGGCTATGAAGAGTATTGAATGTCATGTCACATACAAAAAAAGAGCCAACTCCTATCTTCTATGACATTACTTCAACAATTGTTTTATCCAAAAGCCATGTTTTTCATAAGAAAAGCAAGAACATTGACACTCGCTTTCACTTCATAGGCAAGCTAGTCAATAATGGTGAAATCACACTTTAATTTTGTGGCCAACTAGACCAGCTCGAAGACATCTTTACAAATCCATTGGGAAAAACCATTTTTTATTTTTAGAAACAACACTTAGGCATTATCAGTGTCGATGTTTGTCACTGTTGAGTTTAAAAGAGAGTGTTAGTTATAATCTCAACAAGATATGATTGTACACTGCTATCTTGTTTTGGACAACTCTACCAGTTGTTAGGATTTGCTTATGACTTCTTGATTTTCTTGTTTTGTTTTCCCTTTATAGCTTTAGACTATCAACTAATACAATTATGCTTTGCATTTTCCTATTCTAGATGTGTCTCTTTTGTATTGTCTATTTCGTTTATAGTTTTGTCAACCATATCAACAACTCAAGATCTTGTGTGGCATGAACAAATATTTTAAGGATCTTGCATAAAAACAAGGGAAAACAAAATCGTGTCGAACTCCTTGCTACAATTGTTCACGCATTCCTATCTACAAGTTCCTTGGAGGGTTCATATCGATTGTATGTACCCTTGTGTATGCTTTTAACCATAGTTACCTAATTTGACCGTATTAAAAAACAAAAACGAAAATTCACGAAGTATATTCGAATAACGAATAGTTGGATAAAATTTGGTTCGGTTCGCAGCGTAGGCGGTTTAGTTAGGGATGGGCGTGTACTAAATAGTTGAAATAATCCCAAGAACCCTGCTTCTCAATCTGCCCCCTTTATCCTCTCCCTGGACCCTTCCTCCACCTCAAACAACCCAACTCCCATCTCAATTGTTTCACCCTGGTTGGTTCTTCTGTATAGGACGCCGTAATGGGAAAATAGTCACCTTGTTCTTAACCAATTGGGTAGGCATGCTCAATAATTAAGGCAAGCTCGGCTGATTGGGACGATCCCATCCCAGCAGTGCTCTAGTCTTATTGGATGACCACTACCAAAATAGTGTGCACCTTATGTGACTCATAGGTTCAAGGGTTAAATCATAACTCATGCTTTCAAGGGCTGTTCCTTCTTCCAGCCAACTCCATCCGTAACCACGGGCCAGAGGCCACCGCTAAATATCTCGCGACTTGTCAATCATTGGTAAGGATTTGACTTCTGCAGCAACATTAGGTTAATTGCTTGCGAAGGATTTTGTGTGTTAGAGTGCTCAGTCAATTTGTTCACAATTCCACTGGTGAAATGCAACAATTCCCGGGTTCGTTCACACATCCTAATCCCTATATTCCGGAAGATACCACTGATGAAATGCAATGGTTCCCAGGTTCGTTACCAAACCCTAATCTCTATATTCTGGAAGGTTCCAAGAAGAAAACGGTATTGGGAGAACCAAAAGGGTAAAAGAAAATCACCATACCAATCACAATTTTCAGGAGCACGTGATGGTGCAAGTGTATTCGATAGCAAAAGGAATGCAACTAGAAACT
>CBVK0102135523.1:0-10779 GCA_900067695.1 Picea abies
GCGGGTGAGGCCCTTCCAGGCAGGGGTGGGAAGGGACAGGAAAGGCACCCCTATTGCCCTTGGTATCAACCTTAGTTTATGAATGGCCTAATTTATATATAAAAAAGGAAAAGTAGTATAGAGTTGAAAGTTATTAATTAGAAAAATTATTTAAGAGTAAAAAGTCATTTCATGTGCACCCAATCAATTCAAGAAAAAAAGGAATTAAGGGAATACTTAATGTAAAAAATAGGAAAAATTGGTTGGCATGTGGGGAATAATATCTAATTATATATTTTTAAAATTATTAATTGTCCAATGACATGCTTCTAGTCGGTATTATGCATTTAGGAAAAAACAAGTGGTATGAGCCTCAAAATCTATATAAGAGAGGGTTGATTTTGGGAGCTTATCTCTTTTCTCCTTAATGATGGATGGTTGTCCTAATGCTCTTATTTTTCATGAAGTGGTTGAAAATTTGGTCTCAAGAATTGTACTTCATATTTCATATACTTTAGATAAGGTGCACAACCATTTTGTTGATAGTGTACTCTATTCATATAATCCATTAGAGCTTGGAGGTTATAGGGAAAGAAGAATACCCTAAAAATATGTTAAGGTGTTAAGTGGATAAACCTTTTATAGTTTACAAATTTGTAATTTAAAATTTAAGGCTGCTAATTACCAAAGGAAAGTCACCTTCACTTAATAAAGCATTTAAAAATGTTTCAAGTAGTATTTTGTGCTTTTAAATTTATGAAATTATTGAATTTTTCTCCATTTTATATTTCATATTTTTAGTATTAAGTATATAAATTCTTTTTAGTTTGTAGCTAATAGTGCTAATGGAAAACAGATTTATAATCTTTGTAAATTACAATTTTGTATTGTATAAAAAAACAAAACATAATGCAAAGTACTAGTAAATATGGCAATTGTGTTACCAATAATGTTAGATTTCACTTACAATATTACAAGTAATGTTAGATTTTATGGCAATTGTTACAAGTAATGTTAGATTTCACTTAGAGTATTACTAGTAATATTAGATTTTAGAGCAATTGTTACAAGTAATGTTAGATTTCACTTACCTTATTACCTTATTACCAATAATGTTAAATTTTATGACAATTGTTACAAGTAATGTTAAATTTCACTTACAGTATTACCAATAATGTTAGGTTTTATGGCAATTGTTACAAGTAATGTTAGACTTCACTTACAGTAGGAGAGCCAAAGGACTGATCTCGATTAAGTTAAGAGGATCAACACAACAAACGAATTCTTGGACCTTTGAAATGGTACTTCCATCACATAACCCATATGGCCGACCCTTCCATAGATATTTTTTGAAAATCTTATCCTGAGAGATCGATAAGAGTCTGCCTTAAATTCCTGATTCTAGATGAAAATGATTATGATAAATTAAATTGAGTTGATCGAATAGCTTAAATATATTGTTCGCTATTTTGTTTTATATTTTTGTCTTTTTTGTTTTATATATAAATATTTGTGATTTTGTCTTTTAGGTAATGAGTTATCAAGTTGTTGAATAAAGATTTTCTTTATTTAGTTGTTTCTATTTTGAAATGTGGTTGAGATATTTTCTGAATAATTTGTTAGATTGTTAAGATAGTATATCTATTTTAAGTTAAAGTTTAATGCATTTATATGTAACATTACTTGATGTTAATAGAGTATTTAAATACAGTCTTCTACTTATTGGAGAATATTCTGTTGCTTTTTAGATACAATGTTTACAGATAAAAATATATTATTGGTAAAATAGAGTTATGAGGAATCCAAGATTTTTTTTATTTAGTTGTTCCTATTTTGAAGCGTGGTTGAGATATTCTCTCAACAATTTGTTAGATTATTAAGATAGTACATCTATTTTAAACCAATGTATTTATATGTAACATTATTTGATGTTAATAGAACACTAAACACAGTCTATTACTTATTGGAAAATATAGTGCTGCTTTCTAAATACACTGTTCAGAGATAAAAACATATTGTTGATAAAAACAGATTTCTGACTAATCCAAGCTGAAAAAAAAATGGGGTTCAAGCATATCCATATAAAATGTCAATTTCTACTGACTGCTTTTTGTGTTTATGATGATTTCAGAGAGCAGTCATTTTGTCCAAGCAGCTGGTAAGTGATTATTTAAATACAATGCAAATCTGGAAATTATGCAAATATTGATTAGAATGATTGAAATTATGCAAGTTAGTTGTACCTAGGCACCTGAAATGAAATTGTTATCTGTACAATTTTACAGAGGTGAGAGGGAAAGATGGGTGTAAGTTGTAGGTGAAGTGGTCCCAAAATTCGGTGTATGCAGACATTGTGGTGTTAAATGAGTGTAAAACTTGTGTGGTGTCTGATATAGTCCTAGAGATCTAGGATGCAGAAGAAGAAGAAGCCCGTCCAATCCAGAAGTTGCTGCCAGACCCAATTTCTCCGGGCAAATGGTATGTTCTTAGGATTAAGGTCCAAGTTCGGCGTGTCGACATTGGCCGTAGCTACTTTCTCTACTGCAAATGATACAAAGAACTACTCAACGATCTGCTGTATTTTTTCTTAATTTTGGATTCCGTTCTTTTTACTGTTTCTGAAATTATCAGAATAGGGTTTATGTTTTGAAATGCATATATATATTAATGTTGGTATTTTAATATATTTACTGTGTATATTCAGTATATAAAAATGTTGTATTTCAATATATTTATTATTAATTTTTACCCAGATAAAAACGCATTCTATTTGCTTTTGAATTAAAGAAAAAAAAAAGCAGTAGAATATACAAAATGAAGATTTTTTTTAGGGAGATATTTGGTTTAAATTTTTTCAGAAATTGTTGATTTGGTAAATTTAAGTGAATATTTATGTAAATTTAAATGATTATATCCATTTATATTCAGAAATGAATTTTGAATAACAATAAATAGTGATTCATATAAATTTATCTTACCCCTAAAAAACCAAAAATACTGTATTCTCATCCAATCCATATACAAATGATTTTTATTATTCAAACTTTTTTTAAAATATTATATTATTTATTTTTTTATTTTCATTATTATTACTATTTTTATTAATAAAAACTTTCTTAACATTGGTTTATTATGGATTTGTAATATTTGTAATCTTCTGGTTAGCATATTACTGATGATTATGAAAAAGATATAAAAAACACTATATTGGTATATTATTATTGATTATTTAAAAAAAATATATATTATTTGTTTTTAATTATTCAAAATTTTACTTTATTACCATTTATATTAATAAAAAGATTCTTGATATATATTTTTAATGAATTTGAAATTCAGTAATATTATTAATTTTCTGGTTAGTATATTACTAATATTTATATATTTTTATCCTCTTTTCATAATGTAATTGAATTCAATTACTTAAATTTTAAATATTTTAAATATTTTAATAAATTTATAATGAATTTAAAATTCAGTAATATTATTAATCTTCTGGTTGATATATTACTAATAATTAAACATTTTTAACATTTTAATAAATTTATAATGAATTTAAAATTCCTCAATATTATTAATCTTCTAGTTGATATATTACTAATAATTAGATTTTTTTGATCCTCTTTCCATAATGTAATTGAATTCAATTATTTAAATTTCAAACGTTTTTAATATTTTAATAAATTTAAAGGTTGTCATATTTTTGTATTATATACTATGAATTTATTATAGAACACTACATGTGGATAATTTCAATTAGTCAAATTTATAAAATTATTTTATATTTTTTAATTTAAATTATACTAAATAAAATTATTTTAAGTTTCTTTATTTAAATTATATTAAATGTGGTTATATAATTTAATTAAAATAATCAATTTTTTTATTTAAATTTTAATATAGTATATTATTTTAATTGTTAAAAAATGCTTATATATATATATATATATATATATATATATATATATATATATATATATATATATATATATATATATAATATATATATATATATATATGAGAGAGACTCCTCATTCAAGAATTCAACATCTATTAATTTTTAAGTAGAGAAGAATACATTCCACTTTGAACTAGAGGAAAAAAATATGTATTTTGATCCACTTTTCTTCTAAATCCATTTTTATTATTCAAACATTTTAAAAAACACTATATTATTTATTTTTTATTATTTCAAAATTTTTTATTATTATTTTAATTTATATTAATAAAAACTTTTTTAATAATATTTATTTTTAATGGATTTGTAATTTAGTAATATAATTAATATTTTTTATAATATATTATTAATGACAAAAAAAAATTATCATCTTTTAATATAATTAAATTCTTCTTAAATGCATTAGAGTTCAATAATTTTAATCGGTTATAATTATGTTTATCAATCATTTAAAATTTTAATATTCAAACAAAATATATTTCATTTTCTTCATCATTGATTGATTACTCTTACTCATCTAAATCAATGATTATTTTAATTCCTTCCTCATACCAAAAATACCCTTAAAATTAGTGATTATTTTAATTCCTTCATCATACCAAAAATACCCTTATAATATTACATTGTGGCAAGTTCATGAGATTATCTACTCATTTTATTTTATACTTTTTAATTCAACTTATAAAAAACAACAATCCATTTAAAACCTAAGTAAATGTTTATAAAAGTAGAGCTAGATTTTTTGAACCGAGTTTATTTAAAAATATTTGAAAATGATTTAGACTATTCCTTACTAATATGTTATGTGTAAATGAAATAATTTTTGTACTTTAATATATTTCTAATAGTACTTCATTTGGATTTAGTCTTTGTGGGATATTGTGTTATCCTTTTTACTCAGGTTTCTCAAACTAGTTGAGCTCACATTGAATATATTAATGTAATCTTGAAAAAAAAAATGTTTCTTTATTTATATCTCATCCAATTAATCAAATTATTTTCATGAAATTCTACCATAGCATGTTTACTTTTTCTCCTTATAACACAATTCTATTGTTAATGGAATATAAGTGATTTACTAATTAATGTTATTATTCTTGGTGTACAATTAAATTTTCAAGTACAAAGATTAAGTTCCTATTTCCTTTTGTATGTCTAATATGTGTGTCTTTAAATTTATCATTATTCGAGAAAAGACATGCTAATTTAATGGAACAAAAGTATCCAATCAAGATACCTAGATATGAAATGCATACCAATAATATTTATTTTATCTAATGGGAAAATAAAGAAAATATGTAGTGCAGGTTTTAAACCTTTACAGTGTAACAATGCCCATACATATTCTTTATAAAATAGAAAGAAAACAATAGTAATTACACATAGTGCTTAGAAATTTACTCTCCAAACTCCTAACATAGAAAAATGCAAATGTTTATAGCACCACCTCTAACTCTCGGTGTATTAACTTTATCATTACAATACAATATAGGATCCTGCAACATCCAAAACCCTGATCTGTTGATCTACATTAGATTCCTTAACCATAATTATATTACAATGGGTCGAAAAAAAATTGATTGAAAAACATCAAAAATGGGCCAAAAACAAACCAACAACAACCCAAAAACATTTTCTCATGAGCTATGCCCCCAAATGTGGGGGAGGGGGGAGCAACCCCTCCTTGCTCCCATTCCAATGTGCGTACATGGGTTGATCATGAAAAGAATATAACACATACCAAACATGTATAACTACTTGCAATTATTTCCTTAGATATTGTTTCAAGAAACTTTTCATTCTCTTCCTCTTTCACAAACATAGGAGATAACGATGTACTTTTGATGTCCTTACTACATTTAATATGTCTTCCTTTTTGTATATCCTCTTAAAGTGAGCTACTCCTAGCAAGATAATTTCTTTAAATGTGTTATCTTGTGACACTTCTTCTCACATCACCTCCCATATTGTACTGGTACTTTTACTATGGACCTTCGCAAAATTGTGGAAAAGCCTTATATTGACTTAGCTCTTTAGTCTCCACAAGGATTGTTTTTTTAATAGAGGTTTCCTCCTCCGTTCCTACAACAATTTAGGATTTTCTTTCGATTCTTAATTTGTACATAATGTTATCTCTTCCATATAATGTTTTTCAATATTGGCCTCATCTAAAACTAGTTCTTGATTATCTTGGGTAGTCTTGGCATAAATCCAAGAAAAAACTTCTATTCTTGTTTGAGATTGGATCAAATTAGGTGAGATCGGAAGAATTTAGGATTTTCTTTCGATTCTTAATTTGTACATAATGTTATCTCTTCCATATAATGTTTTTCAATATTGGCCTCATCTAAAACTAGTTCTTGATTATCTTGGGTAGTCTTGGCATAAATCCAAGAAAAAACTTCTATTCTTGTTTGAGATTGGATCAAATTAGAATGATAATTGTGTTAGGAAGCACATACCAAAATATCTTGAAAATATAAAGAGAAGAAGATACGCGCCTTGAGAAATAGATAAGATTGAAATGTTACCTCAAGGGGAAAACCTCCTTTTACAATAGAACAAATGTAAAGGAATGAGATGAGATGATTCTAAAACTAGGTCTCCTTAGTGTGTGTGTGTGATACAAAGGGTTCAATTACAATTATAGGGTCTAGTTGAAAACACAAATATAACTCACTATATAGGATTTTACATGGGGATTTGTTTAGGGTTGAACATGCCCCTCCCCTTCAAACAAGTATTGTTATCAACATTTAACTAATTGTGGGTGTTTCTGCATGAATAATTGATCTTCCCATGTCACCTCTTCCAGTGGTAGGTTCTTTCACATGATAAAGCACTCAGTAATTGCTCGATTTTGTAGCTACTTAATCCTTGTTTCAAGGATTGCTTCTATTTCTAGTATGATTTTTCCTTCTTCATTGATCTATCAAAAAATAGTTTGAAGTAGGATATTGTCACTAATTATGTTCTTTAAGAAAGAAGCATGGAAGAATAGATGTACACATGAATATGGAGGTAACTCCAATTTGTAATATTTCCATACTTCCAATCCTCTATGCAACACACCCAACCCCCTAACCTTACTTAGGCTGGTGGGATTTCAAAATTCTCCCTTCCAATATGACTCAGACCTTGGGCTTCGAAACCACGTGTAGGAACATGTTCACATGGAGCATTCCTTTGGGTTACTACACAGACTAAAATGGTCTAATGTTTTACGACCTTTGCCTTTTTCCACAGCCTCAGTCCTATGTGGCTACCACACAAACACCTCCACGTCACCTACTCCAATATACATGTTTGTGTGTGTGCTAGAGTGGAAGTGGCATATCCTTCGACACATCGCACTCCCATAGCAATCATTTGGTGGAATGCACTACGCAACCCATGAGATAACTCTCTCGGATGAACGAATATGATTCTCCAGGCTCAAGTTATAACTCTCTCGGATGAACGAATATGATTCTCCAGGCTCAAGTTAGATCGATGGTTGGTAGCGAGTCGTATTTTTTCTCATCGGGGGGTAGGTTGTGTAACTCCCAACCATTTCTCTTGATCCACTCCTCCCAACATATCCAACGACTGAGACTATATAAAATCAACAGTCCTAATTAACTTGAAACCTTCAACCCATGTGACAGCTAATGGCCTCGCTCCTTCTCCTTTAGTCACTCAATAAGTGGGGTCTACAATAATATCTATTGTTGAAATATCATTGGATAGGGTCCTTAGTATATCAATGGTCCCCACCCACTCATATCTTAACCATTGAGATATACTCCCTTTTCCATAACCTAAGGTTCTTTCATTCATCTCTTTCCAATCTGGAGTTGTCCAACTGACCTAGCGGCCATAAACCTACACATATAAAGGTCAATATTCTCTCAAATATCAGATACACTTGGAGGTTAACCAACCTTACAAATTTGATCGAGTTCTTCTTTGGGGTTAGACATCATCAAATCTAATGGCTCAGATCTTATCGTCCTAATGACCGATAGTTATATGGCTTTGGTCCTATCATACCTTCTTCTTTGGGACTTTCTCAATGGAAATTACTTCCTCCCATTCTTCACGGACCTTTATGAACTCCACCTTTATAATGGGCCTATTGGATTAGTGCATGATGGATATATGGTCTGGATCTTGTCGGCCCACCCTCTAGGTGAATCGACAACTCTCGTAAGATTGTAAATTTCCCATCGGGAAGTTTAAGTTGACATCACTTTCAGTTTTTTTCGAAAGGATTTATCCAAAGCCTAGATATCCGATGAACGATTAGGATTGACTCTCCATGCCGGATGAATGGTTGATATTTTTTCTTGGGTTTAAACAAGGATTGCAATTAGGTTAAGGGCCTTTCACGGAATTCCATCCCACAACCTTCCTTAGCATTGTATGAAAGGTTTTTAAATATAATTCCCCATTCTTTGACTCACATCCTTAATACAAAGGTAGTGCCTAACCATCCCCCCTGTAGTAAATATTTTTGTATCCTACAAAATTTCCATTCAACAACTTGGGAAAATGCAGGGTTACAGACCTCCATTAGGCCTTTCAAACAAATTTACTAAAGGAATCCAATTAACCCTTTAGAAGGGATCCATTGTACCACTAGAAATCAAGTATTCATCATTCAACCAACATATTAAAGATAATATTGAAGACATAATGCAATTCATATTCCTTAACAAACATTTACTAGATACATTGAGAAATACTTATCTATTTTTAGTTCAAACTTCAATCCAACAACTAACTGAGGGTGAATTTATTTCCACCCAACCATAGAATATGCTGCAATTTTTCTCTTTACAGCAAGCCACCCCCATTCTAGGCCATGATACCACACGGGGAATCCCATAATTTATCTTTCAAGTCAAGGAATTTGTCAAAAAGTTTACTCTCCTTCACTACATTGGCAATTGTAGAAATCCCCTCTTCCCACTAATCTCAGGGCCTCCATGAGATTACCAAGTGTCTTCCTAGCCAAATTTCCTCTCCATAATGGATTCCCTTCACTGCTACATAGTCCCTTGACACCCTCCTCTTACCACTGTTGATTTATTTCCAGCAAGCACCAACCCACATCCATGTCTTCTCTAGTCTGGATATGGGTATTATTTGTTCCAATGTTAACCATTCTTTCCTTGGGAAAGATTCCTATTTAACTCATCAAAATTTTTCCATTTTTCTCTATTTTGGTCCATGTGTTTTGTCTCCATCGATATCTTTGTTCATTATCAATACCCCTATGTTTGTTTCCTCTTCCTCCTCATTCATTTTTCCGATATGTAACATTACCCTCCCCCCCTCAGGTTCCTAAACTTGCTTCTTTATTATTCAATCCCTGGGGTCAAGCTACCAAATCAAAGGGGAACTTCCAGGTACTCCTCGATGATAGCTACATCATACCCTTCACTCCTTCGAGTACGGGTTCTGAACGTATTCATAACTTCCCCAACTACCCGATATGATGCCATTAACAATTTTCTTGTGGATAAGGAATACAAGGTACTTTATATATCTTGGTAATTCAAGATCGTGTAGGTGTAGGTTGGGCTTCTGTTAAATATTCCTATTTTCTTCACAATAAACTTCTCATTTTCTCCCTCACCAGTTCCCACTCGTGGTATCATGGCCAATATAGCAAGGATTTCCCTTTAGTCAATTGATTGGTGTTTTTATTAAATACAAAACACAATTATTGTGTTCATTAATTACAATTCATGATGTCTTAAGAGTAATTAAAGACTTGGGAAAAAATGGGGTGTTACATTCCCCTCCCCCTTAAGGAAACATTGTGCTCATTATTTTTAACACCATATATATATTTTTATATAGAAAACAAAAATGGGTGAGCCATTCTCATGGCATCCTCCAATTCCCATGTGGCCTCATCTACTAAAAAATGCTTCCATTGAACCTTGACCTGCACGACATCTTGGTTCTGGAGAACTCTATCTTTCCTATCTAATATGCATTGAGGCTCAGTCTAGAATTCTCCCTTTGGTTTGGCATATATCATGTTGTAAGATTGGTTGTTGTCATTGATGTCAACCCTAGACATTGGCTTATGGACCCCATAGTTGATCGAAGTAGATAGGCATGAAGGAAATTACACAAGCAGATAAAAAACCCATGGATTGATATTATAATTCATGTCGCTTCTAGTGGTATGTGGCACGTCACATGGATCCTCATGATTGAGGAGAAATGATTTTTTGAAGATGAAAATGTGAATTGAAGAAGAAACTGAATGTTATCCCTAATGTTAAAAAGAAGTGACATAAAGGGTATAAATACATGTCATTATACATTCATTTTTTAAATGCACACAAGTTTATTAATGAACAAGGAGATATAATTCAAATTTCTGAGGAAACATGAAGTAAAGAAGGTTGAATTTCAAGTAAAGATGAAGTCTTTTAGTGATGTGTTCTAAGGTATTTATTTATAGGTCATCTTACCATTTCCGCTATAATGTTGTTTCTAGAATGATTCAGATGGGGAAATTTGAAGGCTATTGAGAAGACATATCTAGGTACCTGTGGTAAATATTTCATCTCTTTATTTTCTATAATTTTGGAGATACAGTCTGTGGAAGATAGGGTTTTTGACTAGTCCTCAAGCAAGTCATAAACAGGTGTTCCGGGTAAAAAAATCATAATGTCTTCATAGAGAATCCAAATGAAGTGAGACCAATTTCATTGTAAATAGTATGGGTTGTAGTTTCTGGTGTAATAATTTTAGAATCTGATGTTAAATACTGAATGTGGGGAATTATGTACAAGTTTTCTCTCTTGAATAAACCAAAATTGAATAAGGTCTACCAT
>CBVK0102135548.1:0-11268 GCA_900067695.1 Picea abies
TCACCCTTATTTCTCCATCATGTTCCCTATTTGTGCATGACTATAGTATGCGGGAACACATAGACTACTAAGTTACCCCCTGCTGGCCTACTCTTGGGAATGAGACATCATATTTCTCCCTTCCTGAGATTGTTTGTCCTCAAGAAACATCAATCCTGGGTGCTGCAAGATATGCTCTCCCTCCCATGTGGCATCCTCCACTTGAAGACCCCTCTATCTAACCAAGCACTCCCTGATGATTCTTCTCCTCAATTTGTGCTCTCTCTGCTCTAGTACCTCCTTTGGCACTAGCTTCAAGTGACCCTTCTCATCCAAGGGTGGAAACTCCTCTGAAATACTAACTTGTTGTCCCACGACCCTTTTAAGGCAAGAGACATGAAAGATGTCATGAATATTTCTACCCTCCGCTAGCTCTAGATCGTATGCCACCTCACCTATCCTTATGATGACTATGTATGGCACGTAAAACTTTGGCTTCAGCTTCTCTGCTCCGCTCCTTTTCAAGGAGGATTGTCTGTATGCCTGTAATCGTAGAAAAACCAAATCCCCTACCTCAAAATTGCGCTTAACTCTATTCTAGTCTATATATATCTTCTGTTGGTTATGAACCAACTGCAAGTTCTCCTTCACTGATTGAAGAATCCTCTGACTCTCCTCCACCTAGTCTTTGTCCCCTGGGACCCTTTTGTCCCCATACACAGTCTCCATAAAGGAGGGTGCATCGTATCCATACAATTCCCTGAACAGTGACATCCTGATAGACATATGGTAAGTTGTGTTGTAGCACTACTCACCCATATGTAACCATCTCACCCATGTGCGTTGTTTCCCTCCCACATAGTTCCTCAGATACCCCTCCACCCATTTGTTGACAATCTCTGTTTTTCCATATCTCTGTGGGTGGTAGCTGGTACTCATATCTAGCTCTGTGCCTGTCAACCTGAAAATATTTTGCCAAAATGTGTTGATTAAGCGCCCATCTCTATCACTGACTATTTGCCTGGGTAACCCATGCAACCGAAATACCTCCTTGAAAAACAACTATACTACCTGTATGACCTTGTAGTGTGTGGGTATGGAGAAGAAGTGTGCAAATTTGGTCTGTCTTTCGACCGACACAAATATACAGTCCCTGCCCTACACTCTAGGAAGGCCTGTAATGAAGTCCATGGAAATTCTCTCCCATTTCTACTCTAGAATGGGTAGATGTTGCAGTATCCCTACGGGGTGTGTCTGCTTAGACTTGTTCTGCTGACAAGTCATTCACTCTCGGATTTGTTTCATCACATCATCCTTGAGACCCTTCCATGAGAATCTCTCCCTGATATGCCTATAGGTTTTGAAGTACCCCTAATGCCCTGTTGTAGGCCAATCATGACACACCTTTAGAATTTTCCCCTTTAGGGTAGATTTTGGAACTAAGTAGATCCAGTCCTTTTAGAAAATGACATCATCAAGAACCCAGTATCTATCATTAGTCACTTGTCCATCCATCACCTCACAAGAAAATTTGTTTTTGGAGTACTCCACCAACAAATGAGCTTTCCAATCTATACAAATGTCCATCATCGAACATCCTATTGGCATCCTGGACAAGGCATCTTCTACGATATTACTTTTCCCCTTAATATACTCAATGTAAAATTCAAAGGATTGGATCTTTGATACCCACTTTTGATGTCTCTCGTTGAGGTCTTTTTGATCAAGGAAATACTTGAGACTGTTATGATTAGTCTTCACTACAAATATGTTTCCTACCAGATACTGTCTGAATTTGGTTAAGGCATGCATGATCGCTAGCATTTCCTTGTCATAAATAGGATAGATTATCTCTGACTCATTGAGATTTCTTCTGTCAAACACAATGGGGTGGCCCCCTGCATCAAAACTGCTCCAATCCCCACCCCTGATGTGTCACACTCTAAAACAAATGATTGCGAGAAGTCTGGAAGGGCTAGAATAGGGCATGTGCTCACAATGTCCTTCATTTTTTCGAATGTTTGTTGTGACTCCTCTGTCCAATGGAAAGCACAATTCTTGGTCAAGTCTGTGAGTGGTGCTCCCAACTGTAAAAATCCCTTCACGAACCGCATGTAGTAACTGCATAACCCAAAGAATCATTTTAGCTCAGTGAGGTTCTTGGGCGTCGGTCAATACAAAATGGACCTAATCTTTTTCTAATGAACCTGCACTCCCTACTTGTTGATGATATACCCCAATTACATTAGTTCTCTCATGCCAAATTCACATTTGGATTCCTTGGCATATAATGAATGTGCCTATATAATATCCAAGAAATCCCTCAAATGTGCCAGATGCTCATCCCATGTCTTTTTGTAGATTAGTATATTCTCAAAGAAAACCAGAAGGTACTTCCTCAACTGTCCTTTAAATATGTGGTTCATGCAATACTGGAAAGTGGCTGGTGCATTGGTCAATCCAAATGGAATGACCAAAAATCAAAGTGTCTGAAATGGCATTGAAAAGTTGTCTTCTCAATGTCTTGCTTCTTGATGTTGATCTGATGGTATCCCAATCGTAGATCAATATTCATGAAGAAGACTGCCCCATGTAACTCATCCAACAAATCATCTATGCGTGGAATAGGGTATCGATTCTTGATCGTTTTCTTGTTGAGCGCTTTGTAATCGATGCACATCCGTAATGTGCCATCCTTCTTTAGTACCAGAATGACTGAAGATGCAAAAGGACTCATGCTGGGCTTGATGTGCTCCATAGCAAGAAATTATTTGATTTCTTTACCAATTTCGTCCGTAAATTTCTTGGGGTGCCTATAGGGTGTTGATATAATCAGTGTAGCCCCTGACTCTAACTCAATCATGTGCTCAAAACCCCTATCTGGTGGTCTCTTTGGTGGTATCAACCCAAATACTAGCTCATACTAACCCAGAAGATCTCTAATCTATGGATGGTACTGCTCCTTACCCTCTGAGTCCTTTCACATGGTGATCAAACACTCTACTACGTAAGCCACATCACCATGAAGAAAGTTCCACTCCATCCTCTTTGTCGATACTTCTTGAGGTGCCTCTGTAGACATGCCTCTTAGCACAACTCTCGATCCACTAGCGTCTCTGAAGCTCATGGTCAACATTTGATAGTTGAACCCAATCTCCCCCAATGAATATAACCATTGTACCCCTAACACGACATCAATATATGATAGGTCAACTACATAGAATGTGTCAATCAGAGTGTAGTTGCCTAGTTTGACCTCTAGGTTAGGGATCATGTCCAAGCATGTCATCGTGTATCCATTTGCCAATTCTACATGGACTCCCTCAAACTCCTTCATGTGTAACCCCTTACTAGATACTAAGGATGCATCTATGAAGTTGTGGTTGGCCCCACCATCAACTAACATTGTCATGTTTTTCCCTTGTACAAGGACCTTGAACCTGAGAGTGTTGTACCTGGGTACTCCTGAAAAGGTGGCTATGGTTCCCCCTTTCACCTCTCTACGAGGTTTTTCCTCCTCATTGGGTTGTGCCCTTGTTGGTATCTGAGGTTTCTTCGACTGCGTCTCTGGATCATGAGTGGTCTCAGTCTCTAAATCACTGTCTGTCAGTGCCTCAATATCCTCGTCCTCCTCCTCACTGCCTGATTCCACTTTAGTGTAGTGGATCTGTCCCTTTCCCATGCATCTATGCCATGGGACCCAAGGGTCTCTACAGAAGAAGAAAAGCTTATTCCTCATCAACTTCGATCTCGTATCATCATCCAACTTGGACTTTCCCTTCCATTCCCTTTCATGATTCTTGTGATCCTTGTCTCTCTTTTCTATAAAGGTTTTGGTAAAGGAATTAGTTTTTGGCATGGAGTCTGCCAAGTCTCTAGTGCGTCAGATGGCATCCTGCAAGGTATGAGGCCAGTAGGCCTTCACCCATTCTCTCAAGGGTTTTGTGAGACCTTCTGTGAATAGCATGACCAACCAGAGCTCGGATATGTTTTTCACTACCACTGCTACCCTCTAAAACTTTAAGATGAATGCCTCTTTTGTGCCAATTTGTCTCAACTAGGCTAGATATCTAAAATGGATCTCTAGATCCCTCCTGTGAAATATATCCATGAGTATCTCTGTGAACTCTCTGTAGGAGGTGATGTGACTATGACCCAATGTCACCAATCTGTGATACCACCACTCATGTGCCTCACCCTCTAAGTGTAAGGCCCCAAAACTAATGGCCTCTGATTCAGTCATCTGGTTGAGCTTATAGTAGGTGTCTAGTTTCTGTACCCAAGCTCTAGCAGGAAAGTTGGATGATCCGTCAAAATAAGGTATGGTGATTTTACCAAATTTTCGGATGAAATCAATGTTATGCCCCTATTGTTGCTATTGTTGTGGCCCTCCCCTATGTGGCTCTCTGGGGCAGTTTCTGAGTTTGAGTCCACAATACTCGACTAAGGTCATATCCTGATGGAAGTCATGGCCCAATGCTACATACTCCCTTCGATACTCTACAATGTCCTTTGCATGAGTGGGTTGTCTCTGTGCTATCAACATCTGTGCTGCTACCGAAGGTGCCCTTTGGAAACTTGGAAACAACGGTCGGGGAATCCTACTCGCAGAGGTGCATGTGCGAGTGGGTGACTGGGGTCTACTTCTTGCCCCTGAGTTCCCCTATACTACATGTGGAGCTTGGGTGCCCAGAATATCCACCATATCTAATCTATCAACCACATGAGCCAAGGACTATGACATGGTCCACTAACTAGCTAACATATCACTGATAACCTGCATGAATGCTGCCTCTGGTTCCGTGGGGGCCTTACCACTGCCCTCTAGTCGCTCATATCTATCTCCTATACTCCTCTCTGCTTCATGCTCTATCCTTCTCTTTGCTTCTCTTTGTGCCTCTTCCTCTTCCTCTGAACTGGGAGGGAAAGGAGGAAAGTTAGGCCTTCTTTCCTTGCGCCTATTGTAAGTGACATATTCATCACCTACATGCTCTCGGCCATCTAGTTCTTCTGTTGTATTCATTGTCTTTCGTCACAGGCTGGTAGGACTAAATCTCTAATACCACTAAAATATCCCTGATCCCATTGATTAGGATATTTACTACTGATCTAGGGTTATGTCTTGCAGATCTAATACATTAGGGGTTTCTAACTGCATTTTATCTGCAGATATGATACTCTGGGGGTTTCTGAATGTGTTTTATATGTGTGTCTGAGATGTTTATGGTTGTTTCATGTGCATGTTGTATATTTATGGTTTAAACAACATATAGAGGATGCATGCAGAAATAAAGAACATCAACTGCCAATAATATGTATTATGTGACTCAAGCATGGAAATACAATAACATACTAGAAATGTAGAGTATCTTATCTGCAGATAAAATGCAGTTAGAAACCCCTAATGTATTAGATCTAATATGTATTATGTGACTCAAGCATGGAAATACAATAACATACTAGAAATGTAGAGTATATTTGTCAGTTAGATTTCAAGGATTGTGACTGGAATATAAAAAAATAGCATAAAAATACTTTTGATTAGAAAATGAAGGAATATTTGATGCATGCACGGATAGATCGACAAAATAAGCAATTCTGGAGAAGTACAATAACCTCTATGAACTGGAAAAATCGTCTGGAAGGATAGATCTGACAGAATGAGATGTAAACTGCTCCAATACAAGTGCCCTAACCTCTAGACTAAAATGGATGAGTGCCATATGTCAGATATGGGCTCTGAGGCACTAGATCTCGACCCCTGGGGGGTTTTTTCACCTCCTGGGCCACTGGATGCACCCAAAATGATTCCACCAATGGAATCAGCTGCTATAGGCAATACAAGTGCCCTAACCTCTATACTAAAATGGATGAGTGCCATATGTCAGATATGGGCTCTGAGGCACTAGATCTCGACCCCTGGGGGGTTTTTTCACCTCCTGGGCCACTGGATGCACCCAAAATGATTCCACCAATGGAATCAGCTGCTATAGGACTCAAAACGATTGCTTCACCACATGAGAAATAGGGTCGGAAGGGTTTCCCCCGATATGCCTTAATGCTCCATCTGCAACCCCAAATGTCCTGCCGGAAGAGTTGCGCCCTAAAGGGCTGGATGATGCACCATGAAATATCCCACCATCATAATCAGATGGAAAGTGGCTCAATATAATAACCCTAGCTAGATCTCAACTGGGTCAGAAGGAAACTGCAATCTGAGCTCGGACCTCGTGTAGCTCCACAAACCCTCAATCTGACTTGCACCCTCACTAGTTGAGTTGTGCACACTGCACTGGATACTCCTGAATAGCATGGTCAAATACCTAGATGGTATCTCATATGGGCTAGGGCATGTCTCTCAACATCGAAACTGATCAATGGTGGTGGTTTCCTCCAAAAATCCACAAAACAATAAAGTCAACTCTCTTCCTCCTCTGGGAACTCTCAACATCAAATCATAACAATGCATAGCAATCTGAGCTCGGACCTCGTGCAGCTCCACAAACCCTCAATCTGACTTTCACCCTCACTAGTTGAGTTGTGCACACTGCACTGGATACTCCTGAATAGCATGGTCAAATACCTAGATGGTATCTCAGATGCGCTAGGGCATGTCTCTCAACATCGAAACTGAACAATGGTGGTGGTTTCCTCCAAAAATCCACAAAACAATAAAGTCAACTCTCTTCCTCCTCTGGGAACTCTCAACATCAAATCATAACAATGCATAATGGGGAATTAGGTCAAATTCCTCCCTTTATACCATTCGCAATTTAATTCATCATTGACCTCACTTAAGCTAGGTGCTTTTCCTCCTAGGGTGAATAATTAATTAATTAAGTCCCCATTTAGAACCTTTTCATTCTAATTCTTTGTTGACTTAGGCTTAAGTGACTTTTCCCAAGTTTTTTGGCTTAATTCATTGTTGAACCATCAATTCACCCTTATTTCTCCACATTATTCTCTGTTTGTGCTTTACTATAGTCTACGGGACCATATAGACTACTAAGTCACTCCCTGCTGGCCTACTCTTGGGAACGAGACATCACACCCAAGAGGAGGGAAGTACATTGAGTGTAGTAGTCATGAGTTCAGGGTCTTCTACTGGATCTCCAGTGGCCGATAACTAGTACTTGATCTACGAGATGCTCATAAAATAGTTGGCTATTATATATGACTTTTTCATTGTCACGTTTCTGAGTTGATTCCTTATAGTAAGATTTCAACTAGTTTTCTTACTTTCTTAAAGTCTGGATAGGGAATCAAACATTTCCTTCGTTGTCTTCAGTTCTGATAGATTATGTATCAGATGAACCTTTATTGAGTCTATCATGATCCTCTTGGCCTTGACCTCATTCTTCCTAAACTTTTCTTTGGCATCTTCTTATTTTGTTTCTAGAAGCATCTGCTTGATATGATCCAATAACTCATTATATTCTATAACGAGGAGAATTTTTTTCGTCAAGAATATGAAGTTATCCCCTCCATCCAATCTATCTTCAACTTTCATGTTGGTTGACATTTTCATTGGTAGAAAGCCTACCTCTAAAAAAGTTTGAATTTTTAAACTTCACCAAACTGGACACTGAGGGGTGCACTAGGGTAGGGCACAATGCTCTGTGAAATAATTATCCCCAATGGCCTTAGGATAGTTCTCTATGAGCTTGATAATGTATTTTAGTACAACTGCAAGGTACTACAATGATCTTCCTTCTAGTGGTCAAACTCTTCGAAAGGTAACCATCTTCTTGTCTAAGAAAGGTAATCTAGGAGAGAAAGCATGATTTGATTTATTTTCGGCATGAAATAAGAGCAGATATATAATAAATAAACATGCAGAGATATATCATATATCCAATAATATAGCCTAGATGTATCAGATATATAACCATATGTTACGAGGAAAATCTCTCTATGGCACAGGGTAAACCACAATAGACGGAATGACATGTAGAAATAAACTCTAATCCCAACTATGCTATATAAATTAAAATGATAAAAATACAAGATCAAGAGCCTACCTCATCCAAACGTTTGATGAAGACCACCGTTGAGCATGCAACTCAAAGATTTATACCTGCAACTTGTCATCAACAACCGAGATACGCAAGCATATGGTGATAATATATATTTTTATCATATAAAATAGCATAATCCATTAACATACATGACAAATACTCCCATGGAATAAAAATTTAAATATTTGCAAGATATCAATTGGATGAGAAAAGAGTATTTCTATTAAAATAATCAACATAAGTGTATAGGTGAAAAAATTATGCGTCGATACATATCGGAACCAAGAAACTAAGTCCCTTCCAGCTGGTCCTCCACCAAAGGAAATCTCATATAAAGGAGACAATGAGGTTCTTCATCAAAGAAGGAAGAGCTTGGGGGTTGAACAATGATTTCAAACTTTAATGGATAAAGGGATGCAGACTCAATGTGAGGTGAAAATTTCTCTAGATTATATTTTCTCTCAAAAGTTGAATTATCTCCTTTCCATGGCTTGGATATGGCTCGATTTATATCCTTCAAATGGAACTAAAGGGTTGATTCATAACATTTCTAGTAAATGGAAGGTCAAGGATCATGGATCTCATGACGTGACATGGAAACCCAATTTATTTTTTAATTTTGAGCACCAAACTCGATTTATGTAGGTTGTAGTGGAGAAAGCTACGTATACACTTGTTGTCTAACTAGTAGGGAACGTATATGTGGGAAAATGTTCTTTTTCGGATATAGAAGTTAGAAAAGGAGACTTCAAGTCTGCATAAGGAAATGGAAAGGCCATCCAAGAAAGTTGCATGGGGTAAGGTAAAATTAGATATAAAAGGTGCCCCCTAATGTGTGAGGTCAGAGGATTATTTGCAATGGCCGAAAAATATTATAATTCCCAGAAGTGGAGTAATGGAGACTCAGCTAGAAGTGCTAGCTACTCATGAGAATATTACAATCCATAATGACTTTGTACACATGGATACCAATTAGAATTACACTCCAGATTCATGTGGAAATATAACAAATAGTTGTTCATGGCCATGAATAATCAATACAAGGTAGACACATTCCATAGGTTTTCATAGTCAGGAAAAAGGCTCAGTGGAAAACCTAGTCTCAAAATAAATATGAAGATATTTGTATACAATGGAATATAATCTGATCTCCCATGATCACTTAAGTCATATAGGTATTGGTCCAATGAAATACAACAACATAATAGGAATGTTGCTACTGTAAGTTGGAGGTCTTCTACATTATCTGCCAATGGTGCAAGTCTACATCATGTGAATAGAGGAGTTGATGTCGAACACAATGAATCTTTTTTTGATTACTGGTCATTAAGGTATATCGTTAACAAATGTGACACAACCTATCGATGATGAAAGTAGGTATCAAGGCACCAAATACATTATTAAAAGTGTGAATAAGGGTGTTGAGGTTGAACACTTGAATAATTCATCGATCAGGAGACATTGATGTATTCCCAACTATCGATGGTGGGATAACCTTCCACTGATGACTGCAAGCCTCTAGGTACTCATAGGACTCTAGGTCTTATACCAAATAGTTGTTCATGGCCATGAATAGGAAATACAAAGCAGACACATGTCATAGGCTGTCATAGTCACAAACAAGGCCCAGTGGAAACCAGTCTCAAAATCAATCTAAATATATCTCTATACAATGGAGTACAATTTGATCTCCCATGATCATTGAAGTCATATAGGTATTGGTCCAATGAAAGACAACAATAGATTAGGGAAGTTGCTACTGTAAGTTGGAGGTCTTCTACACTATTCGCCGAAGGTGCAAGTCTACATCATCTGAATAGAGGAGTTGAGGTCGAACACAATGAGACTTCGTTTGATTACCGGTCATTAAGGTATATCGTTAACAAACGTGAGACAACCTATCGATAATGAAAGCAGGTATCAAGGCACCAAGTACATTCTTACAAGTGTGAATAAGGGTATTGAGGTCGAACACTTGAAGAATCCATCGATCAGGATACATTGATGTATTCCCAACTGTCGATGGCAGGAGAACTTGCCACTGATGACTACAAGCCTCTAGGTACTCATAGGACTCTAGGCCTCATTTCCAGAATAGATGAGTTGAAGTCGATGGAAGGAGACCCGCTGAAAGGAGAGCATTAGGGTATCTCTCATCAGTCAGCACGAGGTACAAATAAATAGCTTGATGATTAGGAGGAGCTCGGACGAATAGGATGTTCATGAACCAACAACCTTGTGCGTCTCCTGCATGCACCAGATGCAAGTAGCGCATGAAAGAGACCCTCTGAATAGCTGCCAATGAGAAATATTGTTGAAAAAGGTAAGGAAACCACCAATAAGGCTAATGGCATCCAAGACACTGCATGAATCCCAATGTGTGAATATATTTGTTGTCGTTGAACACAAGGAAAACCCCCCAGTCAATGACCAATGAGGAGATGTTGACTCTTGGGTTGAAGGTTACCTACCCATAATGAAAGTAGTACCAAGGTGCACGGTAGGACTATAACTTCATCTGAATCTCAGACACACTGAGGATATGGTCGACATCCAAAGTCAAGAGTTCTGAGAATTGGCCGACACGGGCTTATAGACTTCCTTTGAACAAGAGCATGATACATATGGGCAATCCAGGAAGCATATACTTGATGATGAAAATTTGTGATGCAAGAGACATCGACGAACTCTCCATAGGGACTGGAAGAGTAACCAGTCAAAGGAGTAAACTCTAAGTAACAAGTTGAGCTTCCTAAGGTCATGCTAAAACCAAACTTTGGATGACAGTGGATTCAAAAGTTTGTGCTATGTTCAAAGGTGACACAATTTCTGTCGATATAAGATGATATTCCTTTCTCGCCCATATTCTTTTGTTTTTTCATAGGCAAATAAATTTTATGATACAAGAGAGGAAATGAGTGTCGCGGGTAAGAAAATATCTCCAAACAATGGAACATACATATGCTCAATACAAGGAAGTGCATGTGGGGCATGGACACTCAGGGGAATGTTTCATCTTAGGGTATAGGGTGTCAAGATGCAAAGGATATAAACAAGGCTTTGTTTGGCTAGTGATGCAAATTGTTGAGGCAAGAGGCTTATAACAAGAAAGAAGGAACTGACAACAGGCTCAATACTGCAAGAAGGAGGATGGAATGCAATTACAACTTAACTCCAAAGAATGTCCTTTTCCATAAATTTATTCCCCTAGGCCCGGAAAAGTATAAAAAAATACCCAGGACAACTCTTCTAGCCAATGTTGACTAGAGTG
>CBVK0102135581.1:0-11496 GCA_900067695.1 Picea abies
CAGTTTAGGATAGATGTATATATATGGGGTGTCTCAAGCAAGGAATACAACAAAGAAGTAAATACAAAGGAACCTGTACACATAGCAAGCTCCTCTCAAGATTTGCTAGCAAGTTCCTTGATAAATGCACCCAAGAAGTGCACCATTCCTCTTTGTTGTCCAAGCTAATGAACTAGTGCGCCCTTGACCTTCTCTTGGTTGTTTGAGAAACCATTGTAGGCAAATCTCCCTTTGTATGCTACCTCAAACCTCCACCAATCAGATCTTCTCTAGCTTCACTCCAACGCGTGCCTGCAAGGTTGCGCCCCTATCCCAAGGTTGCGCCCTCCCTCAAGCAAACACACACACACTCCATGAAAGAAGATCCAATCAAGCTAGCACCCTCCATGAACAAGTGCGCCCAAGCTTTCTCCTCCAAACCCTCTCTCACACTTCTCTTCTTCACTCTACAACTCAAGTGAACAATGAATGTCTCTCTCAACCCTTGCGCCCCTCTTTAGCCATCCTTAGTCAAACCTAGAGATCAATGGCTAAGATCATCTCTAGCCATCTCTAATCAATGGGTGAGATCTTCTCACAAGTATCTCACTTAGAAACCCACTTTTGGTTAAGTTTCCTAAGTTTGCTTTATGTCCCTTAATTCACCCACAAAGTGAATTAATAGTCACGTTTTTGCCTTAAGTGACAAATTTCACTTTTGACTTAAAACTCCTAAGTCAAAGTGAAATCAGACATAAAGTAAAGTACAAGAGTCAAATCATTTCCCTCTTGTGGTTAGAGAGACACAACCACAAGGGGACCACTTCCCAAGGTACACCAAAACTCAATAGACTATATGGTTCTGTACAGAATCAGCCGATTTTGACATTTATGACCAGTTTCGTACAAAACCAGCCTTTTCTGATTTGGAACATTCGATCAGACCAGTATGGCCCCAAAACCAATCAGACCGGTTGGTTTTGCCAGAATTAGTCTGATTCTAATAGCATTGCCCTAAACACACTTGAATTCCTATGGCTTAAAAAACCTTGAAGAGGATTTCTCTCAATAAACATTTGGTAAAGGATTGTTCGAAATAAATTAAAGATCCCCCACAAAAAAACCATTTACAACCCCTTTTACAATGTCAACCTCAATAATCAAAGCTTTACTTGTTGCAATCATAGCATCCTTCGCATACAAAGCGTTGTCATTTGTTAGAGTTTAAGCTATTATTTGGTTTTTTTTCAATTTACTAGATAACCATAGCATAGATAGGATCACTGAGAGAAACACAATCACAAAAGACACATCATTTATCTTGGGAAACCCTCATGGGCGAGAAAACCCAGCAAAAACTTCCTTAATATAGATAGCCAATACAATGCCAAGAGAATAAACCAAACACTACAGAAAGTCCTCTCCCAAGTAATGTGCCTCTCTCTCTTCCTTCTTCTCCAGTTGTAGCTCCAAACTTGCACTCTGGATGATCAAATGAGTGAGTGAACAAATGAGGCGTTGGCCTCCTTTATTTACAAAATCTGGTAGGTGTTGAAAGGAAATGTCTTTTCACTGGCAGGGCCGACTTCTCTTCCTGGGTGGTTAGAACCACTTTAATTTATTCTGGGGGGCGACTTCTCATTTTGTATATTACAATTAGGGTTTGACCAATCCGCAAAAAGGGGATTTGGTCATTTACAATGCCCGACATGCTCAATCCACAAAAGGGGATTGATCTAATGAATAATACATCAATAATAAATAGAATTCTCTTTGCAGTTACAATATTTCAACACTCCCCCTTAACAAGAAGGGTATTCTACAACAGCATCAGGCGAGAGAGAGGGCAACATCATCAACAGCATCTGAAACACTGACTGGCGTATCTATAAATCATCATAAGTTTTTCTCATCGTCAATATCATCAACAACACAGTGCAAAGGTTGGAGCATCATCAGTCTAGGCTGAGAGTCTTCAGCACGAAGTTGGCATCATAGCACGAAGCTGGCTACACAATATCATCAGCACGAAGTTAGCATCACAGTATGAGACTGGAAACACAACATCATCAGCACGAAGTTGGCATCACAACACGAGAATGGCAACACATCATCACAGCACAAGGCTGGCACACATCATCACAACATGAGGTTGGCACACATCATCACAGCACGAGGTTGGCACACATCAGCACGAGGTTGGCATCACAGCACTAGGCTGGCAACACAACACTACTCCCCCTTTCGAGGGAGGTCCTTACGGACTACACCAAGCTTATCTCAAAAGTGCTCAAACTTTACACGAGATAGAAGCTTGGTCAACACATCAGCAACCTGTTCATTCGTGCTAACATACTGGAGCTTTATGGCTCCCCTCTACACCATATCATGGATGTAATGATATCGGATCTCTATGTGTTTTGACTTGTCGGGGAACACAGGGTTCTCTGTCGTCTTTATGCAGCTCTGGTTATCACATTGGATCATGGTTGCTCCCATCTCTAGATCGAATAGACATGTCAACAACTTCCGAAGCCATATGGCTTCACAACTGGCAGAACATGCAGCAATGTATTCTGCTTCTGTCATGCTGAGAGCAATGCTTGATTGCTTCCTACTCTGCCATGAGATCATGGCTAACCCCAGACTGAAATAACATCCTGAAGTGCTCTTCCTGTCAGAGACACTTCTAGCACAATCTGAATCAGTATAACCACTCAGTCTGAAGTCATGATCTCCATCATAACTGAGACCACAATCTAATGTACCCTTAAGGTACCTCATCACATGTTTTGTAGCAACCAGGTGAACACGTCTGGGCTCTACCAGAAACTGACTCAAGGTGTTCACAGCAAAACATATATCTGGCCTAGTGTTCGTCAGATACATCAACGATCCAATGATCCGTCTGTACAGTGTAGCATCAATCAATACTGACGAAGTATCAACCAGGAGCTTCAACTTTGTTTCCATGGGTGTATTCATGGGCTTGCACTCCAACATATCAAATCTCTTCAGTATTTCAACTGCATACTTCCCTTGGTTAAGGAAGATTCTCTCTGGGCTCTGCCAGACCTCAAGACCTAAGAAATAGTGCATTAAGCCAAGGTCTTTCATCTCAAATTCTGCAGCGAGCTTCTTCTTACATTCAGTGATGAACTTTTCTTCTCCAGTTAAGAATAAGTCATCTACATATAGCAGCAATATAACAGGCTCATCATTCATAACCTTGAAGTAAAGGTTAGAATCAGCTTTACTCTTGGTAAAGCCCAAGCTCGACAGAAAACTGTCGATCCTTCCATACCAAGCTCTAGGAGCTTGCTTCAATCCATACATAGCCTTCTTCAACTTGCACACATGAGTCTTCTTGTTTTCAACTTCAAATCCTTGAGGTTGTTCTATATACACTTCTTCTTCAATGACACCATTCAATAAGGCAATTTTCACGTCCATCTGGTGCAACTTGAACTTCATCTTAGCTGCAAGGTCTATGATGGTTCTGATTGAACTTTGAAGTGTATCTGGCTACAGGAGCAAACGTTTCTTCATAATCAATGCCTTCATTTTGAGAAAAGCCAAGAGCAACAAACCTTGCTTTATATTTCTCAATACTTCCATCGGCAACATGTTTTATTTTGAAAAGCCATTTGGAAGATACCACATCCTTGCTCTTTGGTCTGGGAACTATTTCCCATACAACATTATTTATGATGGATTGGTATTCTTCTGTCATGGCATCTGCCCATTCTTTCTTCTAAATGGCTTCTTCAAAATAGGTAGGCTCCTTCTCTAAGAGATCACACATCAAAGCCATATAACTGGAGAATGGCTTAGGTTTCTTCACTTGTCTCATGGTTCCTTTGGTGACACCATACTTCACTCCATCTTGAATAAGTTCTCTTTCCCAGGCTGGCTTTCTCTTGTGGGAGATCGTCATCTGGGAAGGTTTTTGAGATTCTACTATGTCATGATCTTCTAGAATCTCCTCATCAGGGGAAGCTATGACTTCCCTCACTAGTTTTGCAACTCTGGGAGCTATGGGTTCCTCTTCATATACTTCTTCAAGCTGGCATCTTCTTGATTTCTTGAGTGTTGCATCTTCATCAAAGGTTACATCCCTGCTGGTCTCAATATGATGGTAACCTGGTATATAAACTCTGAAGGCCTTGGAGACTTCATAGTATCCAACAAATATTCCCTTCTTTCCTGAAGGGTCCAGCTTGGTTCTCTTCTCTTTTGGAATATGTACAAATACTGAGAAGCCAAATATTTTGGGATGGCTTACTTCTGGCTTCTTTCCGGAGAACATCTCTTCAGGGGTCTTGAACCCAAGTGCACTATGGGACAATCCGTTTTGTACATATACTGTTGTTTTTGTTGCTTCTGCCCATAAGCACATTGGAAGATCTTGATCATGGATCATGGTCTTCACTGCTTCCATTATAGTTTTGTTCTTTCTTTTTGCTAGACCATTTTGTTGAGGATTGTAGGGAGTGGTGAGCTCCCTCTTGATCCTGACATTTTTGCAAAAGTTTACAAACTCTTTTGAGGTGTATTCTCCTCCATTATCTAACCTGAGTATCTTGATCTTTCTTTCATAAAGATTCTCTATCAAGGCTTTGAATTCCTTGAATTTACTGAACACTTCATCTTTTGATTTCAAAAAATAAACCCAGGTTTTACAAGAATAGTCATCAATAAAAGATACATAGTATACATAATTGATGGAGGATGATGGCATTGGGCCACACACGTCTGAGTGAATGAGCTCTAAGACTCCCTCTATTTTACTGCCTCTCTTCGAAAAAGGGTTCTTGATGTTCTTTCCTTGTGCACACCCATTGCACACATCTTCATGGTCAACCTTGAGTTCTGGTAAACCTGTGACTGCCTTGCTTACATAAGGTAATGCCTTGTAGTTGATGTGGGCTAATCTTTTATGCCAAAGTTCACATGGATTCTCAATGGAGTGGGTCATGGCTGCTTCTGAGTGACCCTTTAGCTTATACAAGCCACCTTCTTCTTTTCCAATAACAATTGCTTCTTCCATGGTTTTTCCTTTGGCCCACATAAGAACTTCTCCATCTATGAAGGCAACTCTGAAGCCTTTCTTTTCTAAAGCTGAGATGGAGGGTAAGTTCTTTGTCAAACCCGGTACATATAGTACATCCTTCATCTTCATTGGGGTCCCTGAATTAAGGTTGTAATTTGATTCTCCTACTCCCTTGATAGGATATTGATAATCATCTCCAAGTGTAACTTTCTGAGAAAACTCCTTTTCTGAAAGGCAAGAGAGAATGTCTCTTTGACCTGTCATGTGCTTGGAAGCACCACTATCAATGAGCCAAGTGTCCTCACTAGGTGATACTGATCCAAAGAGGGCAGAGATTTAGACATAGTCTTCAATTCGTTCTTTTATCATCTTTGTGGGTGGCTCTTCATATTCAACTGCATGGGCATGGTGCCTCTTGTTTTTCCTCTTGTATTCTTCTCGTCTAGCTTGACAATGTTTCACAATATGTCCCATCTTGTCACAATGGTAACATTGGTAGGATGAGAAATATTTCTCTCTTCTTTGTCCTTTCTGAAACTTCTGAAATCTCCTTGGTTGAGATTCTTTATGTATGAATTTGTTTTGGGGGTGAGACTCCTTATGAGTTTCTTTCTGGAAGTAAGACTTCTTTCTTCCTCCTTTAGTGTGAGTAGCTAGGGCTTGATCTTCATCTCTTGATAGCAAAGCTTCTCAGTTAGCTACTTTGATTCTTCTTGAATACATTCCTCCCAAAGACGGTCAAATTGTAGTTTCTCCTTTCTGGCACAAATAGTTTGGATGAATGCATCCCAAGGTCTTGTGAGACCATTAAGTGTTGTCATTATGAGTTCGTCTTTGTCTATAGTATCTCCAATTGTTTCTAGCAGTTCTTTGAATTGTGATATTCTGGAGAAATATTCCTGGATTGTTTCTGCTATCTACATCCTTGTATTCTTGAGTTGAGTTCTTAGATTCATCTTCCGATTTATGTTCTTTCCTTCGTATAATCTGGTTAGGGCATCAAACATTTCTTTTGGAGTCTTCTTTGAAGAGACTTGAGGAATCAAGTGATCTTTGATCAAATCTGCAATGATTCTTTTGGCCCTAATTGTGTCCTTTTGGTGTTTTTCTTTAGTTGCAGCATCGACGGGTTCTGGTACATCTTCTTTAATGAATCTTGCTAGGTCATTCTCTTCAAGAATGAGTCCAATCCTATACTTCCAATCACAGATGTTTTCCACACCTTCTAGCTTGTCAACAAGCTTAGTGCTTGCAGACATCTTTTACCTGGAGCTTGGAAAATGACCAAAAAATGAAAATGCTCATAATTGAATTTTGAACTTACCAGGAGTTGTGCTTGGCTGAGGCGAGTACCCTGGTGTGGTTAGATTTCAGAAAACCCAATTTTTGCCCCTTCAAACTTGACCAACGGATTTCTGGACTGGTGCTTATGGTTTTCTGGTACTTCTGGTTTTCTAGTACTGGTAAAAACTAGGGTTTAACTTTTCGGGAGTTCTATCCACTGAAAAGGTGCGTTGAAGGTGCCAAAGAGTTCCTTGGGCTAGGGCGCACTTTTCTAGATGACTTTTGGGCTGAAATTCCTCTTCAATAAAAAGCCCTAATTTCCTTGTACGGCAACAATGACGTTTTTCTTTTTCCTGTGAAAGATGCTCTCTTCAACTCAGCTCTAATACCATGTTAGAGTTTAAGCTATTATTAGGTTTCTTTTCAATTTACTAGATAACCATAGCATAGATAGGATCACTGAGAGAAACACAATCACAAGAGATGCATCATTTATCCTGGGAAACCCTCATGGGGGAGAAAACCCAGCAAAAAATTCCTTAATATAGATAGCCAATACAATGGCAAGAGAATAAACCAAACACTATAGAAAGTCCTCTCCCAAGTAATGTGCCTCTCTATCTTCCTTCTTCTCCAACTGCAGCTCCAAACTTGCGCTCTGGATGATCGAATGAGTGAGTGAACAAATGAGGTGCTGGCCTCCTTTATTTATACAATCTGGCAGGTGTTGAAAGGAAGTGTCTTTTCACTGGCAGAGCCGACTTCTCTTCTTGGGTGGTTAGAACCACTTTAATTTATTCTGGGGGCCAACTTCTCATTTGGCATATTACAATTAGGGTTTGACCATTCCGCAAAAGGGGATTTGGTCATTTACAATGCCCGACATGATCAATCCATAAAAGGGGATTGATCTAATGAATAATACATCAATAATAAATAGAATACTCTTTGCAGTTACGATATTTCAACATCATCCACCTCTACGTCCATTGAGGGAGAGCCCGTGAAAGCAAGGAGTTCAAAAAGTTTTACACCCTAGATCTCCAAAGAGATTGATGGCTAAGATTAGATCTAGCCTCTAAATGAATGGCTAAGATCAGATCTAGCTTCTCTCAAGATCAACGGCTAAGACTTAATCTTCTGTTGAGACAACTTAAGTTGTTTCTAAAGTGAACTTTAGAAACTTAGGCAAATAAATTCAATGACAAATTAGAACATAACTTATCATACTTTCCTAAGTTAAACTTAGGCAAGAATAATAAAGACATGTCCCCCTCATGCTCTAGGACACAAAAACATGGGTAGACACCTTTCTTCGCTACAATTTTAGCAAAGGGAAGTTTAAAGACGCCTATCCCCTTGACTCCGAATACTTTTAAAAGGATGTTCCGACTTCCAACACCGAACAAAGTCCTTAAGCTCTCTAAAGTGGATTCCTTCTTGGATGTTCAAGGTGACGAGATGCATTTGTTCAAGGATTTTCTAGTTCAACCCTTTGTCAGGCCGGCTAATCCTAGCCAGATTAACATATGCATATGTTAGCCCAGCCATATAAGGAGTTCACATCGCTCTTTGCGTGCTTGGTGAATCAGGACTCAACTACCTGTGTCCCTAGGTATGTCCTATATATTCTTCATTTCTCTATATGAGTGTGGGTGGTTTTCGACTGGGCCCAAATTATCTCTAATGAGATTGCTCATCAACATTCAAATTTCATTCAAACCAAGAAGTTCTTCATGGTGTCTTATCTTGTTTTCGCTCTAGCTTACTACAACACATTTGAAGGTATGCCCCCAAGGGGTAATGTCAATTTCAATAAGGACCAAGTTCAGTTTTGGTATCCCATGTTATGGAAACATAAGACACCTTTTTATTTTTATGAAATTCAAGATTTTGTTGTTAGGGAATCCAAATGCATGCTTACAGGGATGGAGCTAGACAGGCTCACAGAGGCAGGTGTAAACTTTCTTGACGGAAAATGAGTATATATATTCGAGGAAAAATTCACATACATGAGACTTTTTGGTTTTGAAGAGAAACCATTCCTCCTTCCCTGTTTTGTATGTGATAGGTTATTCATTTCTGAATTGTGTAGACAATACAAAGTGTGGTCTACCTTCTTTGATAAAAAGAAAAAAAGCTAGTCCATTCCCATGCCTTTTGAGATGGTTGGTATTTCAATGAAAAGTTCAACTAACTTGGTTGAGATGGTCAGGTACTTTGATTCTTTCCATATGAAGGAGGCTGAAGCACATAAAGGTTTTGATCCATAATGCATTTTCACGACTCATGTGGTTTCAATTGGCTACAGTTCTTCTTTTACTAAGGTAGAAGAAATCACAGAGGGAGCAGATGATAATGAAGACACACACGTGGGTACAAAGGTGGTCACTACAACCAGTAAAATTGTTCCTAAGAAGAAGAAGCAGGTCAACCACGACGATACAAACACAGGAGCGACTTCAAATACTTCTGCAATGAGGGGCCCTCTCAAAGAGGAAGCCGACCAACCTCAACACAAACAAAGAGGTAGATCCACGACTAGCATTGATAGTGGTTTTGTCCGTCATTCCCACAAGAGTTCCACTTTTGGTCATAAAAATCGTGAAGTTATTGTAGAAGGAAGAGAGAATAATGAAGGAAGTGTGAGTGATGGAGATGACGGAGACTCCCCTCGATATCAATTGGAGATAGCGCATACGATCACACATATTCCCAAGACCAAAATGAACATAGGTGAAAGTGACACTCGAGACCCTGGAGAATTGGAAGAAAATATAGAAGACATGGAAGTTGATAATGTTGATGAAGTGCCCTCCTGGGCAACAATGAAAATAGTTGAAAGTTAACTTATAGCAGAGGAGTTAGGCTGTGACATGCCAGCTATTTTTGAGGAAGAGTATGGGACATTACACCATGATAAGTATGATAAAGAGTCCAGGAAGTTGCAGATTAGGAGAGTCAATTTGAAGGACAAGAAGGTCACAGGAAAATGGAGTTTTGAGATCGAGATTAGAGGTGTGAGACCTTCAAGGGTTCTTAAATTTCATCAAGACACAAGTGATGCATTGGCTCACTCGATAACTGAACAAGAGTTGGAAAATGTTGAATTAAAGAAAAGAATAAGTGAGCTAGAGTTTGCTCTAAGTCCGAGGCCATTGTTTGTGTATCCTTTGTCCATGATGACCCTGGACGAATTCCTTGAAGAAGCATCTGAATCGAACTCCAAGGTCAAGAAAGCTGCTAAATTTTTTATGAGCATCAGACAGTATGTGGTCGAAAACATAAACAAAAGACTTAGCATAATTTTGGAAGCTTGGGAGATTGTTATCAATTCAGGTGTCATGACAGGCAAGATTCGTTCTCTTATGGAATATCTGCAAAAAGATTTACAAAATTATGAGCATTTTTACAAGAATGCGGTGAGTACTTTTGTGGCCAGAGTAACAAATGTAGATGAGCTCACAAGGAAGAAGCAACACTCTCCTTCCAAGAACAGATTAAAGCAAATACATGTTGGTTGGCTTGGGAGGATAGATTTCCTCCAACAATTGATAGCCACCTGTGCCATTCTTGAAGGAAGGAGTAAAAGTTGTTCATATAGTGAAAAAACTCGAGGGCCCGACCCTAATAAGGGACTCAATGCTATTGACCAAAGACCAAATGGAAGCGGAGCTAAGCACACTCAAAGTTGCATGGGGAACCGAGTTTGACAACCTCACAAATTTCCCGAAGGATGAAATTAGACATTGTCTGATCAGTTTTGTAAAGGAAAATAAAGATCAAATAGTCATCACACAACAACATCGCACCGAGTTAAAAGGGATTGAGGATGAATTATTCGCACTTAGGGTTAAACAAGACATAATCATAGCATTGTTACATAAATATATTGAAGAATGGCTCAAGGGTGTGTTGGAAGCAATAACTAGCCCATCCTAATCTTCAAGATTCAAGAAACAGTTACATCAGTGAGGGTTGTGTGATTTACTTATTTAAGGAATCTCAGCAAACGAGAGAACACCATCTATCCACCATTTGCTACTTCCATTTTTGTAAGTATAGGTTTTGAAGCATTTCCCTTGATCTTTCTTCTTTCTCGATTTGTAATCATCCATCCTTGTCATCCAATCTTTGCATGTAGGGCCAATTCCTGATTGTTTCCTTTTTGTCTTTCGAGTTGCTTCTGCTTGTTATATGGCCCACGAGAGCCCCATCCCAGTCCAAAAGGATGAACGCATTTCGATACTTTCTCGTTTAAGTATCACGAATATTATGTAGTGTTGGTTTGCGCACATTATATTTGATCTTGGACAGTGAAGTTGTAATTATTATTTTATCAAAGCTCCAGAGAGAGTTATTTGGAGCTCATGAATTTTATGATTTCTGATTTTTATTAAAGCGTAAAGTCTCGAGTATGTGTCTCCTTTACATCCTTATGACATGAATGGTATAAAATCATTTAAAATTCTCTTGAAAAGGACCATTTATGTTGCTCAATGTTTTGGGTGTCTTGCTTCAAATGCTTACCTTCTACTTGTTGTAGTATAGGAAACGATTATGGTGGAAATGGACAAACTCTCTTGTTTGTCTTTTGTTAAATTGCTACTGTAATATTTTATCTCTGTTTACCCTGTTGTCTGGCCCATTCTCAGGCATTAATGTTTGATAAATTAAAAATCTATTATCTAGAACCATAATATAAGTTGTCATCTGAGTGAGACAAAAAGGAGCACCACCTCTATAAAAATGTAGAGGGTATTCTCATTTCCATGAGGATATCCTATGATGTTGACTCTTACCCTTAAAACAAGTAAAGAGATAACCAAGACCCCACAAACAAAACAAACGTGAATCGATGAGCTCAACCACACACACAAAGACACTGAACAAAAGTCACACGAAACACCAATGCAAGACTTATGGCAGGTTAACCACACTGTAGCTAACACCCTCAAGCAAGAATCTAGAATAGACACCCACATGAAGATCTCTCGACTAGTGTTGATTAAGTCGGCCACGGAAAAAAGTCAGCGAGGGTCCGGGAAAAATCATTTCGGCAAAAGTCGGAAAAAGTCGGCAAAAAATCGGAAAACCACGACAAACATTAAAAAATACAAAATATATTCTTTTTTTTCAAAATTTTAAACATATAAAGCAACAACAACATCAGATAAACA